>PVKA01038526.1:0-20179 GCA_004027165.1 Ctenomys sociabilis
GGGATGCAAGCCTCTACATGTGTCCGCTACCCGCGGCTCCTATCGTGCAAGCATGGCGGATCTCGCGATACAGCAAGCTATATAGATTTCACAAACCAATCACAACAGGAGGGGCCCAGGCACAGCAACAAAAACCCGGAAACCGGAGGTGGGCGCTATCTTAGCAGACACGATGGGCGGGGGAGCCAAAAGCGGCCGGTAGTGGCTCCCGACAGTCATTAATCTCTAAATCTTTGAAAGACAGAAGTATCATCTTAGTATGCTATTATTTTAAAGACCTATCATTAGGCTAGGACTTTGGCTAACAGGGTTACTCGGCATACCATAAATCTATGCTAATGTTGTAAATTTTATTGTATTCCTGAGAGTAGTGTGACCTTAGGTAAGAGCCTTGCTTTATTCATCAGTCAAAATGAATCATTAATTATTACTTATTAATAAGTTCCTGGGTCCCCTTCCATCTTCTCTGGAAAATTCAAGGTCATCAACTACAGAGCTCAGGATCTGTAGGTGATATCTCTGAGACATTATCAAAGTGGCAGCTCAGTGACTTCCTCATTGAGTTCACAGGAAGATTTGCACATAGAAAATCTACAGGGAGTACGTCATTATCATTATTTTTTTCTTCAGAACTAGAGATTAAACTCAGGCCCTTGCATTTGCCAGGGAAGTGCTTATTCCACTAAACCAGCTCCCTGGCCCCAGGAGTAGGTCATTAATGGGAAAGATTATTATCTTCTTGGAAAATTAAAAAATCACACACTCTGGCTCAGAGCATCGTACCTAGTGTGTTCTGTGTAAGACAGAATGAAAGTCTGTGGACCCCAGAAATTCTGGTGTATAACTCACCATCCAGCCATTCCCCAACTACAAAAAAAGGAAGAGAATCATTTATCTCAGCTAAATGCCACCTCCTTAGTGAAGCCAGCCATGGTAACTCTAACTCCTACAGAGTCCACTTCTTCCTCCTACCCACATCAGTTACTTCCTACACCTATTTAGAACTTGTCATAATTTCTTACTATTTCATTTAATTACCTTTTCAGTTGATTGTCTTCTCTTCTAGACTGTAAGCATAATGAAAGAACCAATGCTTCTTTGTACTACCTCCAGTGAGTGTATATTCCGTTTATATAACAATACAGTATTTACTAAAATTATTCTTTTTCCTTTTCTCTTCTTTAATATAAAAATTAGAACTGTTGCTCTGAGCACAGAGCAGACACTCCACTTGCCACAGTTTCATTTCAATGCTCTGTACAAGTTTCTGAGACTGTGCACCTGAGAGTTGCAGGGTCTCTCTGCAGTCGAAATGCTCTTTCTACATAAAATCTTCCCATGCTCTCTTACTGCTCAGTGGCAGTTGAGAAGCAAGTCACTTGCACAAACTCTGAAAGACTATTGATAAAAGAAAATGGATGACATTTGCTGCTGGCAGTTTTATTCAAAGGTACCTGCCTGAAAGTGAGAGAAAGATATCATGATCCACAGGAAGCATGAGATCTCTGAGGACAATGTAGAGGAAGGATTCACCAAGCAGGTGCATTATTCCATGGTATTTGGTGAGAGAAAGAGCTCAAGACAGAAGAGTGGGTGAAAGGATAGGATGGTAGAAAGCAGGAGGGAGACTGCAGTGAAGTGACACTCATCCAGCAGACACTGTGACCTTGCATCTTCCCTTCACTCCTGGCAATTTTCAGTCTGGTGGTAAAGACCCAGAAAACACTGCAAACGCTCCCGATGATAGCTTAAAGAGGATTTAAGTAGAACACAATGAGTAAATCTGATCAAGTTTGTAGCTAGTTTGACAGAAGATACGATAAAATAGATAAATGACAGATTTCTGGGAAGAATGCTGGCTGCAAGAAAGGAAGAAAATTGCCCTAAATTTTGTTGCATTCAGCTGAGGTTTCATGGAAAAATTAACCAGAGAAATTAGCTGAGTCCCAATCAGTGCTCTAATGCAGCCATTTAGTGCTTCATGCTGCTTCATTGCCCAGGTAATTACTTTTCATCAACCTGGAATTCTCCAGTACTTTCAACTGGAAAAGCCAGTCTTCACTTCTGCACATTAGAAGTGGGTTGTGAAATTGTATTGACCCAGTTTGCTGCTATCTCCCACTTCAGTGCAGGTGCCTGTGTGAGAGAGTCCTATGCGCTACTTCCCATCGCTTTCATGGCTACTTTCAAAATTTAAGTTAGCATATGACGGGATAAACAGAGGAAGGGACGTAGAGGAGGAAGCATTATAAAAGGGAAACTGGATGAAAGAGTACTGCACACCCATAATAATTTCATTTATCACATTCATTCAACAAACTGAAAGGTAAACATTTTCCTTTTCCTTTCCTTAAGATTTCAAATAAGTAGTTTATCACTCACTCGTTCAATTTGAGGGTCCCATTGGTCTGATAGGGATTAAGGAGCTAATTATGAGATTGCAATGTGGGTAGGTGGCCTATAAGTGACTGTTATTTTTCCATATAGTGATGGGGCCTGAAGTTTGCCTGGCCAGGAATCAGAGAAACAAGTTGGATCTGAAGCCCTGGAGAGAAAGGATGAAGGAGAACAGTAGGCTCTGTGGGAACCCCTGGCGATGAACAGGCTCAGAGTCATCTACCTGTACCTTTCATTACAAGACTGAAGGATAAGTTGCTTTCTGTGGAGCTAATGCAGGAGTTGGGGAGGCAGAGGATAGACTTCCAGAGGCATCTTAGGAAGCTGCAAGCACCAGGCCTCTGCAACCTGAGTGAACCTCAGCAGCTTCACAAGTGGTGCTCACACTCTCAACATGAAAATTGATAGCTTGGTGGTCTAAGTGCCTGTCTGACAAGCGCAAAGACCTGAGTTTGATACCCAGTACCACATGCCATGCCAGCCTCAGAACCATGGATGCACCTTGCCAGCCACAGAAATGCCACACAAATGTGATCCCAGCTCTGGGGAAGCTGAAAAGGGAGGATCACTATGAGTCCAAGCTACATAGTGAATAAATGAATAAATAAATAAATAAATAAGAAAATTGCTTGCAGAAATTAGACACTGAGGATTAAGTAACATGAAGGTCCAAGAATCAAGATGAAAGCAGGATGATGGGGTACTTGAGAAATAAATCCTTGCCTCCTCATCTCCGCAAGCAATACTTGATTCCACACAGCATGCTCACCAAGCTACCTCTTTTCAGGAAGCAGCTAGCTCAGCTTGGATTTCTTCTTTCTGAAGTTTCAAGAAATCTGATCCATACAGCATTGTCTAATTTAGAGCACTAGGATGGGATGTAAGTGTGATACAGGGAATTTCTTTAGAAAAGGTGGTACTTACAATGTACATGCTGAAAATAACGGATTCACAAATGAATGAGAGGTTCAGAGCTAAGAAATGTCATGATATATAGGTGTAGAAAGATAAGATGATTGGTATTGGCTTTTTCCTATGAGTTCTATTAGCATTGCATTCGTCCACATGAGTTAGACCTCACTATAGCTTCAAAATCGACCTTCTGGAGCAATGTTTCTAGCAATTTTTGCCATCACCTAATTATAACTTTTTCCAGCAGCATGAAGTCCAAGGTATTTGTGTCCAGGTTATGCACTTATTTCCTTTTAAAGGCTCGTAAGAGCCAGTCAAGTAGCTCAGCAGATGAAAGTAACCGCAAGTAGGCACAGGGGCTGATGTTCAATTGCCTGGCCTGCTGTGCCGGCCCCACCCCAGGGGTGCGCTGAGATAGCAACTGAAAGTGGGCCTGGTGATGCATGCCTGTAATCCTAGCTCTTGGGAGGCTGCAAACAGGTGGATTACTGTGAGTCCGACCTTGACCACCCCTTGCCGAAAATACATATGTAAATAAATAAATAAATGCTCACTAAATTGTCTAATAGCATTGTAGGCTTATGATGAGAATAAATTAAAGCAAAACTTATCTAACGAAATAATTTAGTAATTAATACCATTACCCTGTTTCTATCAGTTGTTTTTTTTTCTTGTATTTTAGGAAAGGGTCTACAGGGTGTTCAGGGTCTCGCTACTAGATCAGACACATGGTTATTCACCTGTTTACAGCCTTCCAAGAGCGGGAATTACAGGCACATGCCACCACACCCAATCTCCATTGCCATCCAGCACTCCCCCAGGACTGAACTGGCACTGCAGGCCCGGCGATAGAATCCCTGGTGCCTGTGCCTGCTTGCAGGTGCTTTAATCCACTAAACTACTTGTCCGGCCCTTTTCTATCAGTTCTGAGGATTGAGAATTATACAGTCCTGGGGGGGGGGGATTCTCAGGAGTTATTATGTTCTTATATTCATTTTCATGAATTTAATTTTTCCCTTCTTATGTGTGGCTAATCTGTCAGCAAGCTTTGAGTTCTTTAATGCTCCCTTCTAGAGACAGGTTCTAGAAGAGCTTCCCATTTGTGTTTCACTCTGATGATTCATTAAGGAAGAGCATGATTTGTAGGTAGATTTCTCCATCTCCTCAAGTCAGATTCTAGATATGCTGGTTAGATTTTCTGGTTGCATGCAGTTGGAGTTACAGATATACAAAAGCTCTGGGCTGACAAGGCTTCCTCACAAATCTGTACAAAGACTGTCCTATGTGTGAGAAAGCCACCGTTATTCCATCTGTGCTGCTCCCCACCGTGATGTGTCCTTCATGGATATTCAATCACCTTTCTCCTGTAGGTCGGTCAGTTACATGTGCTCTACTAAGTAGAGGCTTAATTCTCTTCTATCCCAAAAGTCTACATGTGAGGAGCTTTTGCTTCAGGAACACACTTCTAGAATTCCACTCCACCTCAATAGATGACTTTTTGTCCACTTTTGATTTACTTGCTATATGTAAGGTTTCAGGATGGTGAGTACAATGTGAGAATCCCTGTGTGCATCCTAGTGAGACTGGTAGGTTCTAAGCAGAAGGGATGTCCACCCAGAACAGCCGGCAGAACTTACATCTCCATGAGAAGACTGTATCCATGACCACCCTTTGAATAAGGGGAAGGAGGCTGGCACTCAGCTTTTCAGCAAAAGCTAAATGCATAGAGGTCAGGGAACAAATGACTTCAGCTGTATGCACATTCTCTGTTGTTACAGGTTCCTTAATGGCAGAAATTAAGTTGGGTATTTTTTTTCACATTCTCTTCTACTTAGTTTTTAAAATATAGCCTCATCACCTTCCCTGATCATAGCTGGGAAGAAATTGGCTTGTGAACCTTGATGACTCATTTTGATTAAAAATAATCCAGCATTATGCATCAAGTAAATGACAAAGCTTAACATTTTAACTTGACAATCAGGCTAAGCTACATACTGCCCAGAACATGATTAACCAGATAGACTTGGAAAGCTGAAACAAATAAATATAAATATTTATATTTACCAGATAAATATAAAATTGGTAATTTTTAAATGTATAAACAAAATGCATTATAAGCATCCAGGAAGTAGAAATAAATCTTGCCAGAAAAGAAAAAGAAATATGTTGGTAGGGATGATAATGAAGGCAGTTAGAAAAATAACAAGAGATTGTCTGAAGGAATACGAAGGACAGAATTTTGAATGTTCTTTATCTTGACATGAACAAACAGAAATATAAGGTAAACATAACTTAAATAAGTAGTTTAGAAGGTAAAAGAAGCTATCACCACGATGAAAGCATGCTTTTCCAGGAGAAAATATAAGGAAAATAAGATTTCAGCAAAAATTTGGTAAAGGATTTTCTTTAAAAACTTAGAAAGGGAAAGCAAATTAGACTTGAATTTCCAATTCCATTTTATTATTTCTGCGAAGAACAATTAGTGAACTTGGACTGAATAGAATAAAAACTGTGTGAGGCTAATGAAGGAGCATTTTAGGTTTGAGCCCAGTCTGAGCAATTTAGGAATTTAGTGAGCATTTAACTCATTTTTTTTTAAAGGGACAGGATGGAGGTGCAGTTGAGTGGGAAAACCCTGAGTGCAGCAAGGATGAAATCATCTGGAGGAAGGCCCACAAGCTAATATCAGTACCTGAGGGACCAAGAGAAAAGCAATAGAGGGACAGTTCTGGGCTCTGTAAGAAGCCACTAACCATATCAGGATCTCTTCTAGTTCTTGAGGCCAAGACGATGGCCAAGAACTCGGAGGTAGAAGCACAGTGACAGTTTCTGCCTGTCCTACACACAGAAGAGATAAGCACTGAAGTTGGAGCCACAGAGGAAGAACTCATAAAAGTAGCCAAGCATCCAGAGAAAGGGAGGTGGAGAGGCACAGCTGAACTCCAGCGGTCCTCGCTCAGGGGCTCTTGCTGAATTTCAAGCTATGCAGTGTAGACGCGGAGGGGAAACAGAGAGCCAATGGAGCCCAGTGTCCTGAGGAGATGGACTGAAGCCCAGCACCAGCTGAGAAGAGACGTCCTAATAAGCAGCTCAGTCCCTCAGTGCAGAGCCTGGAAAGCTTCACCCCAGGAATAAACATGAACGAAGGGACAATCCACCCGTTCCACCCAGTCACACTCAGTGGCTGACTAGAATCAGAGAAGATGTGATATGCTCCCACAAGACAATATGGCACACACTTCTGTGACAAGCATATCGTGTCAATAATTTAGTAACAATTTCTCGAGCAGCATGCTAGCAATCTATGTCATGCATCTATCTTGTGACACTGTCTTCCCTTTATGCATGCACAGAAGCAGTGTGCACGGCAAGATGAGTACCTTAGTGCTTATACTCCTGTCATTTAGGAGATCTCAAAACTAGCGGAAAAGCAACAAATGACTTTCTTTCAGCAATGGAATGAATACATATATTGTGTCATAGTCAGACAAGTAAGCAGTACATGGTAAAAACAACTTACAACCTTACTTCCTACTGTAGCATTCCTGAATCTCTCAAAAAGCATAATGAATAGAGTAAGTCTTGTGCAATCACATAGCGTATGGTGCCTTTCATATAGCCTTTGAAAACAGCAGAACTTCTCTGTGGTGTTCCTAGTCAGAGTAGCTGCAGTCAGTGACTTAGTGACCACAGTAGGCCAAAAGGCCTTTCACTAAGAAGTATGTTCCAAAACAGTGGTAGTTACATGAATATACTCACTGTAAACTTATCATCGTGCTGATTATTTAATATTTGTACACCTTTATGTCTATTTCACTAATAGTTAAAAACAAAGTTTGAAAAATAAACTATAATTTGAATAGATAAAACTATTACTGCAGTTAAAGAAAACAAGTAAAAATCATCCTAATTAGGCCAGACTTAATTTACTAAAAAGTTCAGTTGATAACTTACAAGAATAACACCCCAATCAATATAACACTGAACAAAAATAGAAGAGCTAAAAATTTTGAAACAGGGATGACAGTAAAAAGATAGGAAAAAATAGGAGAAAGGCATTAACTATATAAAATTAAAAGTCACCAGCTGTAGCTGGCAGTTCACAATGGAGATATCCCTGTCACTGGTCTGATGGATTCACTAATTCCAAAGCTATATATTCAAACAATAACCATAGAATGAGCAATAAGCTAATACATATTGCCATATTTTGTAGCTTAATTGGATCAAAATAGTGGGTGTAGTATTGGAATAATATAATACATTAAATGAAATACAGATACATGATAAAGAAATCTGTTCCTTATATGAAAGGTACTTTCTTGACTTTGTACTACCATACCTACAAACAAAACATGTTATCAATTCTCTAACATGATATAATAAAAACCAGAAATGTATTGAAAAATAATCCTTATAAGCTAATCTAATTACTTATAAATACAGACAATTTGCATCAAAAGTTAAATCAAAGCTCCTTTTGTATATTATTAAAATCAACTACTGTAAGATTGTTCCATATCTTAGTAATCTCATTGTTGCTATTTAGTCTCTTACAGGTGTGGCACAAGCTTTAGAAGAAAAATATTCATTTGCTTAATTATATTTTTCATTAAATAAGAAAGAATTAAATTAAATGAAATAAATATTCCAACTCCCAAACCAGGAAAGTTGCATCAAAATAAACTTAATAAATTAATAAACATTAAATTAAAATATAGTACAATTTTAAATGCATCTAAAAACTTTTTATAGCAAAACATCAATAATGTCTATGCAAGCATAATAAGAATGATAATGAAAAATGCATAAATAAGCAGCATGATAAAAGGGCATAAATATCATTTATGGAAGAGAGTACTTCATAAAACCACTTATTCACAGGATGAAGAATTGTGAAGGGGGCTTTTCTGTTTTTCTTTTTCTTCAGTTTGTTTGAACTATGCTATACAACATGGAGTTTTCTAGAATCTACAAAAAAAATTACCCTTTCATATATACAATGCTGCGGCAGACTTTTCCCTATTGTTTTTTCTATTAATAATTTAACCAGTGACAGTATGTTTGCTTGCTGTTTTAGGTGGTGTTGTCACTACTGCAAGGCCTTTGTCAGTTTTCTGTTCATTTTCAAGGGAAGTTAAAAGCTTATGGGACAAAGCAATGTGAAATCAATATGCTGTTTTATTACAAGTCAGCTATGCACCTTATACAATATGGGCTTTCTAGAGGAGTCAGCAGTACTGGCCCCACTGCATGGCTGTGCAGCTTTTCTTCAGCTTTTGTGCCCATCCTACTACCCAGTGCTCCCTGGACAGCAGCACTCGAACAAGTCATGTGGAAAGGCTAATAGGGAACACAAGAGTGAGAAGTTCATCCTATGCCCTTTTAACACACATGGATTTTCCTTTGGGGTAAACAGCTTTCCTCCTAAAACCTACACAACCAGACCTGCAACACTAGGGCAGAGGGGTGGTAAGAGTACAGCGGTGTTCACCTACACAACTGTCTTCCTCAGATGAGTGTGGGCTGAGACAGAACAGGCTACAAGGCAGCTCAGGAATGAATGCTGCTACTATTCTCCCAGTGTACAAAGAATCTGTGTCAAGAGCAGGAATGAAACTCGGTGGCAGCATAGTTAAAGGTGCATTTGCTTTTTCTAATGACATACAGCACATGCATAATCAACCTGATTTGACTAATATCAAAAATGGTTCCTAATGATTGCTTAAATGAGGACAGTTCTGTTGTGAGAGTACTTTATAAAAAAGAAGATTTCCTCAGAATAGACAGTGCCTTGAGGACAGTATTTTTCTAAGACTTAATAAAGCATGGTGAGTGAAGCACACTGTATTTCTACATGTAATTGTGGAAAACAATTAGTTCTTTTCCATAAATGAAAAGGCATCTCCAAAGGAGATTCTTTAGAAAATGGTTCATCAAGTGAAACCTGGAGGAACTGGAGGGAAATAAATGTTGTGTGGGATTTCAAGATTTTTTTTTTCTGCCACCAATTAGGAAAACAGTCTAACCTTTGGTCTTTATCACTTGTGAGGTGATACAAATCTATTCTATTCTATTCTATTCTATTCTATTCTATTCTATTCTATTCTATTCTATTCTATTCTATTCTATTCTATTCTATTCTATTCTATTCTATTCTATTCTATTCTATTCTATTCTATTCTACTCTACTCTACTCTGTCAGTTCCCCTAGAGACTTGCTGAGACCCCAAGTGCTGAAATCATGAAGATGAATGAAAACCCTGGAAGTTTTTCAGATCCATAAGCATGTGTAATTCATCTTGTGGCTTCTACTACTGAGACTTTGTTGCAAGGATTTAAAAATATCAGTGAGAACTCTGGCATGTGGAGTCATCAACCAGAAATAGCTTTGCATCAGACCCCCAAATGGTCTTTCTGATTGGCAGGTACACCCAGACGCAGGGGCAGCATTTCCTGTGTCTCAGACTTATTCTGCTCTCTGTACAGAGGAGGCAGAATTTTTAATGAAAACTCACAGATTATGGATCTTAATGTGGACTCAGTTCCTTATTAGTAAAGATCTCAGTACTATAGTAGCAAGTGAATTGTAAAGGACGTCCTGTCTCAGGGAGCTAAAGGAGAATATAAAATTTTAGAACTAAATGGAACTATAGCAACCATCAGTTTTAATCATCTCATTTTGTACAAAAGAATCTAAATTAAGAAATTTAAGTTTTTGACAAAGGCTATATAGCTGAAAAAGTTTAGAATTGACTCTCAAAATATTTACTGTGTCAATGGTTTTGAAGTTGCTCAGAATGGTGATTTTAATAACTTAATATACCACAGTCGTTCTGCTTGATTCTTGCTAAAATTGCTTGAAAATATCCGTTAAATGATTAACAAACCAGAAAGCATAGATATGCTGTTTATATTTTCAATAGAAGGTGAAGCCTGGAAACAAAGATGATCCTCCATATCTGTGAATTTCACAGTCACCAGTTGATTGTGGACCATGAGTGTTTTAAAAATTTGTTTTTATTGAATATTTTCCTTAAACAATATAGCGTACCCATAGGTAACATAATATTTACATTTGTACTAGTTATTGGGAGTGATGATGAGATGGCTTTAAATATATAGGAAGCTGTGTATTGATTTTATGTATATACTGTATAATTTAAGGAACTAGATTATTCACTATTTAGGGTATTTGTGGAGCATGTTGAAATCAATCCTTCTCAGAGACTGAAGGACTACTGTAAGTGACTGGTAAGTTGTTGCTGATTGTGTCAAAGATCTGAAAAATCAAGGTGATGGTATCTACTGCTGAATTTTGTGGAAAATAAATTGGTTTATTGTTACCTAGATAAAAGCTGTTAGAATGGCCATTCCTTTGTTTTAGAAAAGCGTTTTAACAATAAATGATCCATCTTAGGAAAATGAATACAACGTGTAGCCCCAATGTTAGGTAAAATAGACCAGACACACCAGCTTAAGTATTGCACTGTTTCTTGTGTATGAGACACCCAAAGCATAAGTGAAAAGCACAGTAAAAGATAATGGGAAACAGCGAGATAGATCTTTGCCAAAAGGGAGGGGATGAAGTGATGGAACAGATAAATGAAAGGGGGGAGTCATGAAGGTACACTGTTTATGTGTACTAGCTCCATGCAAGGAATATAAACATTATGTACTTCAAACATGTTTAAAAAAAATAAAGGAATCAGGAGATTGATGGATAGAGGATGAAATGGAAAAAGATGAAGTAAAGGAATTAAAATATATAGTGTACATGTACCAGTTCTTCACAGGGATTATACATCATGTACTACAAAATTGTATTAAGAAAAGAAATTAAAATATTTTGCCTATTATATTTCCTTGGAAATATAACAAAATTCCAAAGTATCATCTGAACTCTTTAAAAACTTTTTAAGCCACACATGTAGAAGTTGGGATCCCCTCCTGCATCATATCTGCCTAGAGAATATTTTGGGTGATTCCAGGATGGATTCCTCCCATAGTTCAACTTGTGTAGTTCAGTGATTCCTGAGGTGTAGAATACATTCGTGTCAAATGGAGTACATAGTAAAGTTGGATGACAGTATTGAAAAAGTCAGACTTTGAAATGACTCTAAAGCTTGCTGATTTCTAAGCCAATAAAATGAAATCTCATACTGATGAGAGGCTAAATTTTATATTTGGGCTCAAAATTTGGATTGCATTCACTTAGCATGATGGAGAATATCTATGAAGGTTTATTTTAAAATAGGCGTATTAATGAATGCTACAAGGGCATAAAATATCAGTAATATAAATTATCATAACCTATTACTTGTAGCAATTCATAACTCACAGGAATGGATACACCAGACTTCACTGGATCGCAAGAGGCTTAGGATTACACTGTAAGTTTTGCATCTCACAAATTGTGTTCCTGGTGCATCCAAAAGCAAGTGACAGAGCAGGAAGGGGTAAGAAAATGTGGAAAAAACTATGAAGTTCCAGTCTAAGCACTCACGCCCTCACTGTGGCTGAAGGACGTGCAGTCATTTCTCAAAAACAGTTTCGTGCAGAACAATTGGATTCATTTCCTTCCATGTAAAACTCAACAGAGACATGAGAACGAAGACATCGGTGCTGCACAGCTTGACCCTTTGATTGCTTGCTGGCTTTAGTAGCTGTGGGGTTTCCTGGTAGCAATCCCATGGATATAGACAGGCTCTTGTAAGACACAGGTAACTTCTCAATTGCACTGAGGATGTGAAAATGCTTCTAATATTTTTTCACGGAAAGAAGGTCATCTACAATGTAGGATGGAATCATTCTTGCATGCCAGAGCAGTGGGGAAGGCAGTGGAGAAGGCTCAAAACTTGGAATATTTAGCTTGAAAATCAGTATGAAGGAAAAGAGTTATGTAACTAAATGAGTGTGACAGTGCTTTTGCCATCCTATAGATATGGCACATTCTCTTCCCTTTTAGAAATGCACTTCTCTCATTACCTGTACTGACACGTCCCCCCTCCTAGTTTCCGCTTATCACCCAAGATTTTGTTGCAAACTCAGCTCCCTCTTCATACTAACCCATGGCTTATGCCGGAGCTGGCCCCAAGGACAGCTGCTTCTGCAGCAATTGTTGCATCATTTGTCACTATAAAATACCTCTGTCATAACCTATTTGTTGGCTTGGTATTATATGATTTTCAGACCAGAGACAAAAATGTATGTTGCCATGCTTTGCACCAGAATGAGCTTACCTAGACTTGATAAATAACCTTAGAAGTCAATTAGTCCATTCCTTTCATAAAGGGCCCTGTCTGTAGGAGCTGACAAAGTCTCCTCCTTGACTTTTGATTTCACCATCTCAGCAAGCCGATTTCTTTTTGAGAAACAAACCTGAGCTTCTAACCCTTCAGCAGCTGAATAAAAGGCAGCTCACATCTCCACTGAGGTTGCCAAGTTGAAGAAAGTTCTGGGTCCCTAAAGGAGGTCCTGAATCCTTCACACTTTCTGCCCCATAGTAGTGGCTTTGTTTTTAAAGTCTCTTCACAAAGAACACAGAGCTTTGTGTCCTTATATCCTAAAACTTGTTAAGGTACTTTGGCTTTTCTTTATGCATTTTTTTGTTTCATCCGTTGCAAAGCTCCTAAAAGCCTCAGGCAGGGGCAGGGGTCATTCTAGCTCGGTGCAACATATCGGAGCTGTTTCTTCTCTGCTTTGGAACACAAGTCCTTCCTGTCAGACTTGCTTTCATCTTGTTACAAATAAGGCTTGTGGATGGGCCCTGCCCAGGGAACAATCACCCTGCTGGTGATTGCTTTGAAAGCAGTATTATACTAATACAGTATCTCATTAGAACACCTTTTCTGGGAGCTAGAGGTTTCTTGCCAATCCAAAAGGAGATTGTGGTGTTCATTATGTATTCAGAAGTGCTGCTACTCGGCCACATGAAATGGCCTGAGGAGAGAGAATCTTTTGACCTTTGTAATTGCTATAATATTATGGAGGAGTCTTTCTCCATTTGAGCAGAGCAATAAATATTGCAGAGCTGCACTTTTCTTCTAAAATACAATTAAAATACATTTAAAAAATTTTAGAAGACATTTCAGTGGTGCCACACTGACCACCCTCTGAAGGAGGCACGTGCGAAGGGGTTGTGCTGCAGGTGGACGAGACTCTGGGCCCCTTTGGGAGGCTTTCCAGCAACTGGCTGGAGGCCTGCAGTTGCAGAATTAACTCATCCAGGGCTCCAGCTCTGGGTTTCAAACTCATTAAGACTGTCTTGTCAGGGTAGGTATGTGATCAGTTTCTGGACTGCAAACTAAGCCCAATAAATTGCTGAACTCGGCTTTAAAAAGTTAATTACCAAATCTGGTGCATGTTGTGCAGAAAAAGGACAGAAACTACAAATTAATGTGCAGACCAGCAGTTTCTTTTCCAAATTAACTTCAAAAATATAAATATACCACTACTACTGCTTGCTCCTAAACACAACCTTGACTCTCCATTGAGTTCTTATTTCTTCTATCGTTCAGCCAGTTTCCTGCAGGTGCCTGTGAAGATGTGTTTCAAAACAGGTGTGAGGCACTTTGCTAGATGCAGCGAAAGCCTCCACATTCAAGCTAAGTGCAATGATCTTTTCAGCAGAAAGACACATTGCGCCCCCGCTTTGTAAGTTTCCCTGACAGGTCTCTTTTATGACAGCTATTCCTCAGTGCACTTAGGAGTTTTTGTTTTGCTAAATGGGTGGCATAAAATGTGATGGCTGTGGCATCCACAGCAAGCCAAGTCATGCATCTGTGTCCTGCCCGTTGGGAGCTCTGGCAAGAGGCAAGGCTACGTGAGCACAGCTCTTCTGCACAGCTGGCATTTTGGAAAGGTGCTTGGGAGCTGGCCTGTCCCACTTTGCCTTCCCTGTCACCATGGTCAAGGTTTAGATAGGCAAAAGGAAGTGAGACCTGATCTCTTTGGTTCTAATTCCTTTATTTTTACAGATTGAACATAAATATGAATCCTGTAACCAGGTACATTTGAACAGTTCTGGTTTTAAGTTTATGTATACTTATGAAAGCAAACTTGGGTCGAGGTCATGGCAGAGAATAAACTAGTATAGAAATTTCTTTTTCCATTCTTGCCTTCCGTGGTGGCTAGCATAGTGCCTGCAAAAAAATTTAAGGCTGGTTCTTAGTCCTTCTCGGAACTGGAGAGGGAAAGCAAGACAGACATCATCTGTTCGCTCCCAAGCTCACAGGCTAGCTGAAGGGACAAACGGAAAGAGTGTGGCACAGAAGTGTGATGGCACCTCCAGAGGGTGGCACGGGACATCTCCAGCCAGGGTTCCAAGGAGGAATTTTTCAAGAAATTACCATTTTACTGAACAAGCCCAGACAATTTTTCTCTTTATTCCCTAAACAGTAAAAAAAAAATCAATTGTATACATTATTTGCATTGTAGTTGGTGATATAAATAATCTAGATGTGATTGAAGTATATAAGAAAATTGCACAGGACACGGGCAAGCACGCCATCATCTTATATAAGGGACTTGATAATCCTCAGATTTTCGTTTCCACAGGAATCCTGGCACTAGTCCTCTACATATAATGAGGAACAACAGTACGCACCAAATGCTTTGCACACCAGGAGGATGGAGTATTTTTTGGATGAGATAATGTTTAAACGAAAAACATTCTAAGGCCTTTCACATTGTTTTTCTATTGTTTCACATTATAGAACATTTAGCAGAAATGTATTCTGCTACTAGTTCTTCCAGCCAAAAAGAGCAAGCATTTAGAGAACATCTACTGGGAGACAGGTGCATGTTAGGTACTCCAAATTGCCATATGCAGTCCTGTGTTGTTATGTAGATATAGCTCACATAACCATAGCTATACTAATTTAATAAACATAGAAATGAAGGCTGAAGAAATGTAGGTCACTTCCCAAAGGTATAGTTGAAAGGAGAAAACTAAAGCTTACAGTCTAATTGCATCTTAAAACACCTAACTCTTGATTCATCCATACCAGCGCACTATACAGCTGTAGGACAAGAACAATAAACACATGTCTTCTTTTACAGGAAAGAAAACATATAATCATTTCATCTTCTTCACTCCTAATTTGCCAAATACTATATGCACATTTAGGTGCTTTTAAAAAGGAATCAATAACTCACCATAAGTTTTATTTGCTTTACTAAAAATTACAAAGGAAAAAAAGAAAGCCTGGAAAGTTAGCCATTACATCCACCTCCTCCAGTTTTCTTCAATCTATCCTGGAAAGACATTGCAGTTGGCTAATGGCTACAACATCAACAAAATAACTTCTCTCTTTTTCCTCATTAAAATGAAGGGGGAGAAATCAACTGATGCACTGCCTCCTTGTTGACTGGTGGCTCATTACAGAGGCTAATAAGAGAAAATACATTCTCATATACCGATCATTGGGGCTCAGAGAGTTTGAGAAGAGCCACCTGCTGAGTAAGCATCCATTTTCACTCTGACTTTGTGTGTATTAGTCTGGTCAATTTCCCCAAGCTGGCCTGATTAGGAAAGTTTTATTAAAACAAATGGAGATGGGACTTAAAGTCAGTAGTGTAAGACAGAAGCTGTGCCTGCACTATGCCTATACAGTCTTTGCCCTTGGCCAAATGTGCTGGCCACTTGGTAGAGATCTGTATTTGGGACTGCAGCGATTTCACTAGAGTCTTAGACTTTTCTTCCTTTACACAGCTGGGCTACATCTCCCAGTAGGTGTAACCGGTTGCCTTCTTTCTTCCTCCATCTCTCAGGGAAATGATCTTAGCTATTTTCAGATCCCCACAATAAAACATGAACAGTTCATGTATTTGATATGAATCAAAGTTTCTCTTTCTGTCTCAGTCTCTCTCTCTCTCCCTCTCTCTCTCTCTCTCTCCCTCTCTCTCTCTCTCTGTGTTTCTCTCTCTCCTCCAAAATTTTTCTGGCTCATAGTAATTTGTAACTAAAAATATAGATATTTTTGAGGAATAATAACTTCTGGGTAAATTAATGGACATCACTGCTTCATACTACCACACAAATAATAAGATTTTCAATAAGTAAGAAGTAAAATTTTAAGTATCTATTACTGCTTAAAATGCCAAGGATTAACTGTTAACCACAGATAATGCTGATTTACCTAATATATATGTCTTAAGACCTACTTCAGACAACATGAATTTTTAATTTTAGGAAAAAAATGAGAATAATTTTGCAATCACATTTCAAATTGCACTTACTAAAATCCAGAAAATATATTTATGTAGTAGCTATCTAATTATTGTATACAGATTTATTCCTTAAAAAAGAGAAATTGACTTTTGTACACAAATTTGATAGGAAGCTTATCATGTAATAGGTTGCAATAGATGTTGAATAGTCATATTGAAAAAGAAAATGGAACCAAATTGAGCATAGATACCTGGAAGGTGTATTTAGAAATCAGTTATTGTCACATCAAGAACTTACAGATAGTCGGGGAGGTAGCTCAGAGGCATAAACACCTGTCTGGCAAGCACAAGGTCCTGAGTTTGATCCTTGGTACTGAAAAAAAAAAAAGAAGAAGAAGAAGAAAAACTTCCAGATGCTATGTAATTTATAAACACAGGCACACAACACAGCGCTAACTAAAATGAATACAGGAAGAGAAATAGTGCCATTTTACATTTCTGTAATTCTCCATTATCTTAGTAATTTTGTTCAATGGTGGAACAAAATACTAGGTACATCCAAGTTAAACAAAGAGACATTCCTTTTGGCTCAGTTTGTGGTGGCTTCAGTGTGAACTCAGCTGGCTTCAAGGCAGAGAGTCCTGAAGAAGCACACGGCAGAAGAGACGCAGTTGGTGGATGGCAGCAGGCGGCAGTGAGCGACCAAGGGGGCAGGAGGGAGGGAGGCCAGCGCGACAGAGCCTTCCAGGCCATTCCAGCAGGGACGCACCTGCTCCAACCAGACTTTCCCTCCCAAAGCACATTTGCCTGTCAACCCGTCAGGGGACTTCTCCCTCATGAGTGTCATGACCCCACTATCCAACCGCCTCCCCAAAGTCTAAGATATCAGTGGGAGACATTTAGATATAAATCCTGACATCCATAAAAGTTTCTATTGAAGACTGAAGCATACATCTATTGGACTTGAGTTAGGATTAAGTCAAAAATGAAAACTTTAAATTGCTAAGATGTATCATTGATGACTCTACTTGTTGAAAATAAACACCTCCAGAATGAGAATGTTAATTCAACAAAAAATTGAGAGCAGATATTAATAAGCCATTTGACAAAAGAAACATATGAGTAACATCTAAGATGTGACAGAAGAAATTCTCAGTTCAATGGAAAGGTAGGCTTAGGTAAGACAATTTTAGTACTGTGTGGTAAGATAATCTAGAAAGATATGTATAAGATGCATAGAAATTTCCGTTTATCACAGGATATTAACAGGAGAGATGACAGCACAACTGCATCTTAAAGGTAAGAACTGATGGTTTGAGTAAGTATAAACCAGAAGTAAATAGTGATAGACAGAAAACTGTCCCTATTTCTCTCCTATTCCATTTTGTCTCAGACCCATTACAGCCCAGAAAAATTATAGGTATAAATTTGTTTTACAATTTTTAATTTTTTAAGTCAAGGTCTCACTTTGTAGTTCAGGCTGTCCTTCAGCTTATCATGTGATCCAGACTGGCCTCAAATTCATAGTAATTCTCCCTCTTCAACCTCCCGAATGATGGGAGTCCAGGAGTCTACCTCTATGCCCAGGCATTTTAAAGCTTTTATGAATGAAAACTCTACAAAAAGATTGAAAACCTGAAAAATATCCCAATGAGGTCAAGTATAAAGACTGCCTAAAGATAAAAATCAGATAGTACCTTCTAAAGCAAACAATGAAATGGCAAACTCAAAACACGCAAGGGAAAAGAGGCACTATTAAAGTTGAGCACAGGGTGGAGTGGAATCTGCTAGAGCTTCAAGTAAGGAAGCTGCCATAAATATCTTCACATTTGTCACAGCTTACCTGTGACGAGTCCTGGATCTGGAGGGTTCAGTCCACGGCGGATCTGGGGATCCACCCAAGCAACACAGGCCTTCAAGTGTTCACTCTTTCTATTCTCCACTCACAGGAAAGTCAGACATACTCCAAGCACTATTTTGTCACCTAAAGCATTCCAAGAAGAGGCAAATAGGACCAGGGAAATTTTTCCTTTGTATATAATGCAGTTATATCTTTTATAACGCAAAGATGAGGAAAATCTCTCCAAGAGATTTCAGTTCTTTCTCTTCATTCATATATATTTTTTGTCGCCAGATTTTGTGCTGAAAATCAGTTCTTGACCAAGTACTGAAAAAGTCAGCAGACCCTATCCTGATAAGCACATTAAAACTGTGAAGCCAAACTACAAAGTTGAACACCTCAAAATTAACACCTTCATAGTAAGTAATAAAGGGCATAAAGAGGGACCTACACTCACTCTTTATTATTTATTAGTGTATTTACTAGAAGATCTATTGGGTCTACACAGTCTCACGATGTAGAGCAGACTCATAGTGATCCTCCTGTTTTCAGCCTCCCAAGCACTGGGATTACAGCAGTGTGCCACCACACCCAGTCTCAATCATTGTCTCGGCAGACCCCAGGGGTGGGGCCAACACCAGTACAGCAAGCCAGTGATCAAACCCTGGCCCCTGCATTCTGCCTAAGCAGAATTTTTCTGCTTAAGTCCACTGAGCTATCTTGTCAGCATTTGTGCTTCCTCTTGAATGACACAGATGCTGGATATTCTAAAAAGAATTCTCAGGAACTTTTTTATTAAAATATTTTGAAATTACAAGGTCAACACATCATTTCTCTCTGTTTTCAGATTGTCCTTGTGATCAGGGCTTATGCTAGGGAGATAAAACAGAGCTAATAGTGGAGTAAGACTCTGCTGCTTTTCTGATCCAACAAGAACAGGGGTTCTCAAAGAATAAGATCTTAAATTATCAACAAATAGTGATCATGAACATTTTCTTCTCTATCAAGCAAAACCTAGGGAAAACTCTTATAGTTGCAACTTTCATTCACAAAGATGATTCCGCAAATATACAGCCATGAATGAAAAGCAGCAAACTAGAGCCAATAAGCTGGAAAAATAATTCAAGAGTCTTAGAATCATAGGTAAGGTCAAAGTCAAATTTTCTATCATCAGCATACTACCACCAATTATTAAGTGCATTCATAAAAGAGAGAAGAATACTAAGAGAACAAAATCAAACAAACAAAAACTATTACAGGTTTTGGAAAATGAAAAGTAAAGTCACAACTGTCTGGGCAAAGACAATGTAAAAATAAGAGATTTAGTTCTTTTCTGGAAAACAAGAGAATAATTTCCCTCCTCCATTTTCTTAGAGCATTTATTTTATAAATGACATAGATAGAAATCTTTTATTGCATTGTAATGCATAAGGCTAAAGAAGACTCTCTCTAAGTTTACTACCCAAAAATGTCTTTCTGGAGCACCCTGTCTTATCCTAGAAATGTGATCATTCAGAGACAGTCCCCAATTTTCAGTTCACTAGGAACTTAGCCTAATTGGAGTGACTGCCATCAAGCTGGAAAATCACCTATCTATCTTCAGTAATAAAGATATGAGTAGCTGGATAAGGTCATTTTTCTGTTTGGATAAAGGTAATTGAATCATCCAGCCAGGAATCTCAGTGCTCGGATGAATTCAGGGTAAGTATTCTATGACAAATTGTGTTCTACATGCTCCTATATGAAGACCACAGTTTTTCTTGAGAACATTTAGACAGTGAGTGTATCTTCTAGGCTACGTAAAAGGATGGGGTTTCATCCCATTTCTGAAACTCTTAGCAAAGTGTGTGTGTGTGT
>PVKA01038527.1:0-20160 GCA_004027165.1 Ctenomys sociabilis
TAAATAAGCAACTACACTCTTAATTCACTGATAAGAGATATCTGCTAAAATAATATCTGTAAATATAATATCATGTATGCACCTTGTACAATACCAAAACGTTATGAAAACAGTTTGCAATGTATTAATTCATCGAATCTGTATGGTTAAGGTGTCTTGAAACTGTCTGATTGACATTTGTATTTTAATAAAATAAAAAGAAATGAAAAAAAATAAAATAAAAAAATAAAAAAAATAAATGTATGTAAAACATGCCATTTGTATGCAGCAGTTACCCACAAGGAGTTAACATTAAGTACTCCAGATGTACTAAAAAATAAAATTTAAAATTAAAAAAAAAAAGCTACGAGTGGAGGTTCCATTTGACCGAACTATTCCCCTTCTGGGTATCTTCTGAGGAAAATTAAAAACATCATAACACAAAAATATATGTGTACCATATTTATAGTAGCGTAATTTGTAATAGTTAGGTCTTGGAAATGACCAAGATGTAGGTCAACTGAGGTTTGGATAAAAATGTGTGGTCTTTTCAGGCAATAGAGTACTACTCAGTCATAAAGAAGAATATACTGGACTCTTACAGATAAATGGATGCTACTCGAGACCGCACTCATAAGTGAAACAAGCCAGAAGGACCGGCACAAACACTAATTATCCCCGTTCTGTGAGAAGCTAAAACAGTATATAAGAGACAAAATGTACAATAGGTGTTGTAAAATGGGAAGAAACTTCTAAAGGAAAGAGAACTTGGGATGAGGGAATACAGAAAAGACAGAAGGGAAAAGAAAATATATATATATATGATTCTTAAGATATTTATATAGTAATTTTTCTTAGTTCATTAAATAGAAAGGTTTATGCTAATATCACTTGGGCAATTAAATGCCAATATCTTGTACTCTTACTAATTTAAAGATAATAGTATGTAATGTATACCCCATTGTTCCTCCCCAATATCTTGTTTTGACACTGTTTTATTTTTTCTTTAAAAGAAAAAAAATAAAGAAAAAAAAAAAGAAACTCAGAGTGCAGAGACATGAAAAAACATAAGGATTAGAGCAGAAATTAATGCAATTGAGATGAAGAAAACAGTTCAAAGAATCCACAAATCAAAAAGTTGTTTCTTTGAAAGACTAAATAAAGCTGATAATTCTCAAGCCAACCTCATCAAAAAGAGGTAGGAAAAAATTCAAGTACATGCAAGAAGGAATGAAAAGGGTGAAATCACCACAGACCCAGCGGAAATTCAGAAGATCATCAATTTATTTCGAGAATCTTTTTGCTTACAGAATAGAAGACACAGAAGAAATGGAAAGATTCCTCAAAAGGTACAAATTACCAAAACTGAACCAAGAAGATATAACAACTCTCAAAAAGCCAGTAACAGCCAACGAAATATGAAATGTAATAAAAAGCCTACTTACAAAAGTGTTCCAGGTCCTGATGGATTCACAGCTGAATTCTACAAGAAATTGATAGAAGATGCAATCCCTGCACTCCACAAACTCTTCAGTGAAATTGAAAAGGAAGCAGTCCTCCCGAAATCATTTCTGGAGGCAAGTATTATACTGATTGCAAAACCAAGGAAAGACACAACCAAAAAGAACTACAGGCCAATCTCCCTCATGAACATAGACCCAAAAATATTCAATAAACTCTTGGCAAATAGAATACAGCAAATCATCAAGAAGATCATGCACCATGGCCAGGTAGGATTCATCCCAGGGATGAAGGATTGTTCAATATTTGACAATCTATAAATGTAATGTACTACATTAATAGACTGAAATCTAAAAACCACATGATCATCTCAATTGATGCAGAGAAAGCTTTTGACAAATTCCAACACTCATTCATGTTCAAGTTTCTACAGGATATTAGAAAAGATGGACTCTAACTTAAATTGATGAAAGCAATCTATGACAACCCAAAATATAATATAATCTTAAATGGGGAAAAACTGAAATCTTTTACTCTTAAATCAGGTACAAGACAAGGATGTCCTTTATCACTCCTCCTATTCAACATAGTCTTGGAATCATTAGGAACAGCCATTAGAAAAGAGGGAGAGATAAAAGGAATAAGAATAGGTAAAGAAGAAGTTAAATTATCACTATTTGAAGATGACATGATATTTTGCTTGGAAGACCCAAATATTCCACCAAGAGACTATTAGAACTGAGATCAAAATTCAGTAGCATAGCAGGATACAAAATCAGTGCTCAAAAGCCAATAGCATTCCTCTACACAGATAACAAGCACACTGAAATTGAAACATTAGAAACAATACATTTTGCAAAGCATCATGGAAAGTGAAATACCTTGAGATTCACTTAACTAAGGAAGTCAAAGATCTTTAAACAGAAAATTACAACACCCCAAGAAGAGAGATTATATTGGATTTCAGAAAGTGGAAAGATATTCCATGCTCCTAGATAAGAAAAACCAACATCTTGAAGATGGGCATACTCCTAAAATTGCTGTACAGACTTATTGCAATCCCTATAAAACTGCCACCAACATACCTCCCAGACATAGAGAAATCATTCCTAAAATTTATTTGGGACCACGAACGACCTAGAATAGCAAAGGCAATATTATCTAATAAAGACAAGGCAGGATGCATCACAATTCCTGACTTGAAATGATACTACAAAGCCACTGTGAGAAAATCAACATGGTATTGGCAACGAAATAGACTTGAGGATCAATAGAATAGATTAGAAGGTGCAGAAGCATCTATGAACACAGTCATCCTTCTGATTTTTGACAAAGGGTCCAAACATACTCACTGAAAAAAGATAGCCTCTTTAACAAATGGTGCTGTAAAGCTTCGCTTTCTACATGCCAAAAACTAAAACTTGACCCAGTTGTATTCTGTTGTTTTGTAACAGAAAACAGAACTAATGTTGACATGAATTCTTGTTGCATCTCTCATTAACTGTTATAATTTATCCCTGTCAATACTTTTTCTGTTTTCATATGTTGATCTTTACAAATGTGCAGCATTTCGTTTTATGAGAATTGTTTTCAGTATTCAGTCACTATTTTTTGGGAAGGCTGCATCTGTGTATAACCCGTATCATGATTTTTTTATCCATCTTTCTTGCCTTCTTTTCCGTTTCTCCATTCCTTAAACACTTTCATTGTTACAAAAGATGTGTGATGTATTTTCTTTTTCATTTATTATTTATTTATACTTAATTTTGTTTCTCAGAAAAGAGAAGCTATGTAAATTTTAAGCTTTTGTGCCTGAATTTTATTTAGATAATTTCTCAAATTTTCTGGATATTTCTTGGATGGGGAACTCATAATATATATATATAATGTGATATATATATATATATATATATATATATATATATATATATATATATATATATATATATATATATGAGAGAGGGAGAGAGAAAATAGATTTCTGACGTGAAATACATATTTCAAATATAGCCAACAGACACTTGTTTAAAACAGTAAAATTGGATAATGCTATGAACACACACATTAGGAAAACAGAACAGGAACCAATAAACACCCTAATTTTACACCTTCGACTTGTAGAACAGGAAGAGAAAACTAAACCCAGAGCAGAAAGACGTGACAAAATCATAAAGATTAGTGTAGAAATTAATTCAGTTCAGATGAAGAAAACAGTTTAAAGAATCTACAAATCGAAAAAAAAACCTGATTCTTTAAAAGAATAAATAAAGTAGATAAGCCCCTAGCTAACCTCATCAAAAAGGACAGAAAAAATTCAAATAGAAGGAATAAGGAATGAAAAGGGTGCAATCACCACAGACCCAATGGAAATTCAGAAGGCTATCAATAGCTGCCTTGAGAATTTTTATGCTCACAGAATAGAAGACACAGAAAAAATGGACAGTTTTCTAAAAAGGTACATATTACCAAAACTGAATTAAGAAGACATAACATCTCTCAATAAGAGTGTCACAGCCAATGAAATACAAAATGTAATTAAAAGCCTGAGGACAAAGAAAAGTCCAGGTCGTGATGTATTCACAGCTGAAGTGTACAAGAAATTTACCAAAGATACAATTCCTACACTCCTTAACTCTTCAATGAAATTGAAAAGGAAGCAGTCCTCCCAAAATAATTTCTGGAGGCAAGTATTATACTGATTCCAAAACTAGGAAAAGACACAACCAATAAAGAGAACTACAGGCCAATAACCCTCATGAACATAGATGCAAAAATGCTCAACAAAATCCTAACAAATAGAAAACAACAAATCATCAAGATCATACACCATGACCAAGTAGGATTCATCTCAGGGATGCAAGCATGGTTCAATATTCAAAAATCTATAAATGTAATACACTATATTAACAGACTGAAATCTAAAAACCATATGATCATCTCAATTGATGCAGAGAAAGCTTTTGAAAAAGTCTAACACTCATTCATGTTCAAAACCCTACAGAAAATTGGAGCCCACCCTAAGCCCTCCCAGAAAATTGGAATATATGGCCTCTACCTCAATTTGATAAAAACCATTTATGACAACCCAAAAGCTAATATAATCCTAAATGGTAACAACTGAAATATTTTACTCCTAAATCAGGTACAGGACAAGGATGATCTCTATCAACCCTCCTATGCAACATAGTTTTTGAATCGTTAGCAACAGCCATTAAAAAAGAGGGATAAATAAAATCATTAAGAGTAAATAAAGAAGTTAAATTATCACTATTTGGAGGTGACATGATACTTTACTTGGAAGACCCTAAAAGTTTCACCAAGAAGCTACTGGAATTGATATAGAAATTCAGTAGCAAAGCAGCATACAAAGTCAATACTCAAAATCGGTAGCATTCCTCTACACACATAACAAACACACTGAGTTCAAAACTATAGAAACAATATGGTTTACAATAGCACTGCAGAAAACGAAATACTTCTTAATTCACTTAACCAAGGCAGTCATACATCTTTTCACGGAAAATCACAACATACAAAGAAAAGAAATCATATAAGGTTTCAGAAAACTGAAAAATATTCCCTGCTATGGGAGGGAAGGAATAACATCATGAAGATGACCATACTCCCAAAATTGTTCTACAGATTTCATGCATTTCCTACCAAATTGCAACCAACATACCTCCCAGATCTAGAGAAATCATTCCTAAAATTTATTTGGTACCAGAAAAGACCTAGAATAGCAAAGGCAATCCTCTCCAATAAAGACAAGGCAGGAAGCATCATAATTCCTGACTGAAAATTATACTACAAAGCCACTGTTATAGTCAACATGATATTTACAATGAAATAGACATGAAGATCAATGGAATACATTAGAAGATGCAGAGACCTCTGTGAACACACTCAGCCACTTGATAATTGACAAATTCTTCAAACACGCTTACTGGAAGAAAGATAGCCTGCTTAATAGATGGTGCTGGAAAACCTGGCTTTCTACATGCTGAAAACTAAAACTTGACCCAGATCTATCACCATGCACTAAAGTAAAAAATGGATTAAAGCTCTAAACATTAAAATAGGCATACTCAATCTGTTGGAAATGAAAGTACTAGGAACCCTTGAAGACATAGGGGTAGGCAAAGAGTTCATGAACAAACATATATTCCCATGGGAAAGAGTTGAAAGAATTAACATCTGGGATCAACTCTACTTGAGAAGTTTCTGCACATCAAAGGAAATTGTCAACAGAGTGAAAAGTCAACCCACAAATGTCGAAAAAGATTCTAACTATTAGGCACTCAGACAAAGTCTGGTCTCTAGAATACATGAAGAACTAAGATTTATTAGGGCTATCAAATTTAAAGACACAGTCTAGAAATGGGCATCTGAGATGAATATACACTTATCAGAGGATGAAATTAAAAAAGTGAATAAATATATGAAAAAATGCACCTCATCACTAGCCATCTGTGAAATGTTTAAAAACAACACTGAGATACCTTCTCACTCCAGAAAGAATGGCTATCCTAAAGAAGTCATCCAACAACTAATGTTTTTTTTTTTTTTTTTTTTTTTTTTTTTTTTTTTTGAGTCTGTGGGAAAAATTGAACACTTCTCCACTGCTGGTGGGAATGTAGAGTGGTTCAACCATTGTGGAAATCAGTGTGGAGACTCTTCATAAATGTAAGACTGGAAATGCCATTCAAGCCAGCTATCCCCCTACTGGAATTTTCCCAGAGGAGTGGAAAACTTCATTTCATATAGTGATATATGTGTAGCTATGTTTATAGCAGCATAATTTGTGTTAGCCAAGTCTTGAAACAACCAAGATGCCCATCACACGAGGAATGGTTGAGAAAGACGTGGTATTTCTATACACTAGAATATTACTCACCTATAAAGAATGATAAACTTGAAGCATTTATTTTGATGTGGATGTCACTTGAACATATACTCAGAAGTGAAATAAACCTTACACACATATACAAGTATCATATAGTC
Organism: Ctenomys sociabilis; assembly: GCA_004027165.1. Classification (NCBI taxonomy): domain Eukaryota; kingdom Metazoa; phylum Chordata; class Mammalia; order Rodentia; family Ctenomyidae; genus Ctenomys; species Ctenomys sociabilis. The sequence goes on from PVKA01038527.1 coordinate 6,442, forward strand.
TCCCTAGTATAAGCAATCAAAAGAAGAAATATAAACAGAAATGTATAAGAACAACTAAAAATAATTTAGTGAGATAGTTAGGTTAAGCTGAATTGCATATGTTGTAGGGTACTAATCAGCTTTTCTTCTGCATGGTGAACAATCTAAGTTCACAGATTAAAAGTCAGAGAAATGGAAGGGCTGCAGAATCAGGCAACATTTTGTCTATAGCCTTTCAAGGTCAGTGAAGACTCAGGACACAGGAGAACCTGTAGTGTAACATCATGGAACTCAGTTGTTCCCCACATTTTCTCATCAAGGAGATGATAGAGCCAAAGAGCAATGTGATCAGTGATCTGTAGGGTGCATAAGGAATGTCACATGGAGAGAAAACTTTCTCTCAGGCTGTCACAGTGAGCAAACTGGTCAAGCAATGGCCGTGACTCAGCCACATGGCTGACACTGACAAAGGATCTACAGAGTGAGGTATGGGGGTACAGGATACACCCTGAGGGAACCTGACTGATCTTATGGGATAAAAAAAGCTCCATGTTTTTTGTAATGGGTCTTGCTTTATCTTGGTCTTAACCATCCAGCAGAATATATAAAAATGAGGTACATATAATAAGGCCATAATACTGGGCTGAGCTGTGAATGGCTCTATTCAAGAATTTCTTCAGATAACCCACTATTACTGTGGACTGCTGAATGTGCTTGAATGTTTTGCTGAATTCAAGCATCTATAATAAATGAGTGATAATGGAATGCACATCTATAACAGGACTAAACAAAATAAAAGGGCATACAATGGAAGAATCATTCTGTGTTTGTAAAAACAGTACAGTTTGGATAATTAGTCAGTACCTCTGTGTAATTCTATGAGAATCAAGATTTTCTCTATTAGTGTTTGGACACGATATTCTGTCAGCTTCTTGTACTGTGGACAACCACTAGGAAGATAACAAGGCAGAAATTATTAAATATTGAAACCGTACTAAAATTCAGCTTTAAAAAATAAGTTAAGTTCACAGCTACATTCTCTTAATTCATTGATTAGAGACATCTGCTCTAAAGGTGTTTGTAAGTAGAATATCAAGAATACGCGTTGTATGACAAAAAAGAACTATGAAAATAATATGCAATATATTAATTATTGCATCTGTTGTGCTAATTTGATTTGAAACTGTCTCATTGCTATTTGTTCTTCAATAAAATAAAGTTATTATATTGTCTATTGTTATCATCAAATCTTTTACTCAGATTAATAGATATAATTATGCAATATTTATGAAATTATTAATTTGCTTACATTCAAGAAATCTTAATATTTTCCTTGTATTTTTGTTTTAATTCATTTATTTTTTATTTATTCGTTTATTTATTTTTGAGTGGCTCAGCCCACCCATATGGCAGGGTTGGTGTGGAATGTTGTGCCAGCGATCTAACTGCTGTCCCCTCCACCTGCCTAAAGTTGTGGAGCAGGTGCTTTAGACTGCAGAGCTATCATGCTGGCCCTGTTTTTAAAAACACATAATAATTTTGTTTTTTTCATAACCAGGGATTGAACTCATGCCTTTGTGCTTGCCAGCAAAGTTGAGGTTGCCCACATTTTATTTTAATTTTAAATTAATTACTAAGATTGTGGGGGTTATGATATAATGTAATAGAATTGTCTTTCTTGTTCATTTGTTTGTTTCCAGGAACCAAACTCAGGGCCTGTTGCTTGCCAGACAGATGTTTAGCTGCTGAGATGTGTTACATTTCTGGCTTCTATTAAAACTCTAAGTATCAACAGTTAAGGATATTTATTCAAATGCAGTGGTATTATACCAGTCAGAGGAAAAATTATCATGTTTAATATAGCTTTAAATCCATTGATGTTTTAAATAAATTGGCTAAATTCTGTCAGTTGTAATTCAGACACAGAAGAAATATGTTACATAAAGAACTAAAATATTAGTTCTCTAAAAATAAGATATCCAATTGAAATGGGCATTTGAAATGAAAAGGCAACTCCCAGAAAAAATCAAGTGAAATTGCCACTAAATTCCTGAGAAATGTTAACCATCTTTGGTCAGTATAGAAATGCCAATGAAACAGTGAGGTCTCCACTTATGCCAGTAAGAATGGCAATTGCCCAGGACAGAGAAAAACATCTAATAAGGTTGTAGGGGAAAGAGCAACCATTAAAAATTGTTGGAATGTAAATCAGTGGAATTGCTGTTGAAATTGTTACAGAGATCCCCAAAGAATCTTAATGCAGAGGTTCCACTTGGCCCAGCTGCACCTGTCGATAGCTCTCCTGAAGGAGATAATGGATGCCTGCAGATCCAGATGAACATCAGCACAATTAGAAAGAGCTAAATCATGGAAGCATCCGAGCTTCCCTTAAATGGGTTTCTGGTCTATCTGTACAGTGCAGCACTACTGAGCTAAAAATCACAATGCATTTGAGTCATTAGTAAGAAAATAGGCGCACCACAAGAAACATGTTAGTCAGAAAAGGTGAAATATCACAGGGGCTCTCTCAAATGACAGGCAAAAAATATATGAATTCAAAGAGCAGTATTCATTTAGAACCATACTGTGCAGGAGAGGCAGTTACTGTGGTATAAGAAAGAGTTCTGGGCAGGGAACTGGAGGAAAGGATGGTAGTACAGGTTGAATTCAAATGACCAGGAAGCAGTATGGATAGGAATCACTCCCCAAGTTGAATGTAATAACTGTGCATTGCGTACATGAACTAATAAAATGCCACATGGATTGTAGATAGTACAGGGCTGCATGTAGGAGTGAACAGGGAGATTCTGTTCCTTGTTCTTAGAGTTTTTTTGAGGAAAGCCAATGCTTTGGAACTAGGTTGGAGTGATAGTTTACATATAATAAATGTGACCAAACTTTATGCTTTAAGTGACTAATGCCATGCTCATTTTATTTAATTATTTTTATTAATTTTATTGAGAAACAAATAGCAATGAAAGTTTCATCAATTCTCAGAGCTCAGTTTCAGGGAAAACTGCTTCTTGGATGTGTCAAGGGTGACAGTCACTTGGGCTTGAAGGTATTGCACATATTCATAATTCCACTTGAAACTGTCTGAGTAGATTCTTCTGAGACACTCTATACCTTTATTTTCAGGTTGACTCATTTCCAAGTAGCACTGGTGCTAGAGACACTGTCCTCAGAACTACTACAGGTGAGCAAAAGAGTCTGTGATGGCTTCAACAATTTGGGGGCTGTTTCCTACAGCTGTACTGGGCCAGGAAACCTAGAAAGAACAGAGCAAAGTGATAATGTCCATGGTCTTTGTATTCTGCCCAGAACACCCTATTTCCCGGATACTGACTCAGTGGCAGACTCAGTGAAGATAAGAAGACAAGCAAAGGAACAGTCATTTCTAGAGCACTGTCAATCATTCTGGGATACAGATTTCAGCCAGAATCCAGTAGGCTTCATGGACCTCTGCACTAGCTGATATTTAAACAGAAGTGATGCCCTCATTTGCCTATTCAACTGATTTCCTGATATAAGGTCATGGAATGTAGACAGCTTGCTAAATCACAGAGGTCCTCAGAGTTATAACCAACTTTTCTCACATTTTGTACATTTCTATCAGGCATTTGAACAAAGAAATGTGTAACGATGGAAATGATTAGAGCTTTGAATTCACATGGCTGTGCATGGTGCTTTGAGTTGAGTTTTCTAAAAAAAAATCTTACATCACTAACTGAAATGTTACAATTGTTCCCAAAATTTTACGTCCTGGAAACATACTTCTTAACTAGTGAAAATTGAAAGTGGGCTCTTTGCAGGTAATATGTCCTGTGAGCTTCTTCCTGTGGGGATTAAATCCTCACAGATTAATTGGTTATGAGGCTTTTGGCTGAGGCATTATGAAGACAGTGATCACATGTGGTCTTCACCTTGTGATGCTGCAGTATGAACCCCTCTCCGGAGGCCAGTATAGGGTTATACCAAGAATATGGACATCTAGAACCAGAGTTAGATGAAATCTTGCACTTAGAAAACACATTCTCCTCATCCATTCATCTATTTTGCTGAAAACTGCAAACATACTCTGATGGAAAGCAATCAATATGAACTAGAGAATATTTTGCCAGAATATCGCAGAAGCTGTTGCCCCTTCTCTTACTGTATTATTTAATGTATGTGAATAGTTTATGTAACACAAGACCAGTATCAAGTGTATTTTTGCCACCATTTTAATGAACATTTCTCCAATAACTTTTTTCTACAGCAGGACACTGGTGAGTTGAGACATGCTACCATGAATGCGAATTTTCTTGTTGCCTTTTGAGAGCAACACATAATAACCTGTGTCAAAGCATCCACTCTTAGCTATAGCCATATGACAGTAAATAATCCTCTCTAAATGTAATAAATTGTCAAAAAATATCTCAATATTTTTAAGTACAGAGTTTAAGTTCATCGTAATTCTTTCTTTTGATTCTTCCAGTTATTATAATATTTGTGTAGTTGTTCATATGTATAGTAGAATTTTTCCTACTATTTTGGATATGTAATCACTAAAACTTACACATTTTCTATTCCCCTTCGAGTTTTTTTCTTCTAAATGTTGCACTTCATTTGTTTCCAGCATAAGGGATTTAATTTCCTAGGTATTTGGACTACTTAGAGAAGAGGGAACAAGAAGGCATGAGCTCAGATGGTCTATACACGTATGTTGCACCTGAACCAGAATGTGCCAGCCATAGTTTAAAGCAACAAGAACATTTGAGGTGAGAATGAAATCTTTGCACAAGAGGACATATTGTGGCTGTGCTTAACACTAAACACAGAGAATATGACCAACTCTGGGGTTGTGGGAGTGAAGCTGATGCTTTCTCTTTCTAAAGGTCCTCTGTAGAAACTTAATTTAGTTCTTAAATATCACATAAAATTGTTATGGCTTGTGTCAAATTGTCCCCCCTGTCAAATTGTGCCCCCCCCATAAAGCCTCATGTAGTTGTGGGGCTGGGATATCTACAGTTTGGGACTTACTTATGATCTATTGGGATTATGGTTCCTAGTACTGCTGCAATTATGGGTGTGAGTGCTACAACCAGCAGATAGTCTTAATGTAACAGGGACAGAGAGACAGACTTCTTCTCTGTTATTGTTGCTGCTCCTCCAATTTGCTCTTCTTGTTTCCCAGCACAATAAACTGCTGCCCTTGTCATGTGCCACTTTGCCTTGGATGCTGCTGAATATGCTCTGAAATCTCAAGGTACATTGAACAAAACACCTATTCTTCATTTTGGGGTTGAGTATTTGTCCCAGCAACAAGAGAAGAGTAATTGAGGCAGAATTCTTAGTGTTGGTGGACAGCAGGAAGTTTTGAAATACGTCTTTCAATTGAGGTGGTAAATACCCCTGTTAACTTAAATACTCTGTTAACACAATTGTAGAGGTTCTCAGTTTGTTTAAGACATTAGAGAGGGTCAGAAATAAAGTATGAAGGCCAAGATAATATAGAATTGAATCTCTGAGCCATTTCTATCCTTAAAGTTACCAAGTGTTTAATCCATTGTGAGGAGCAGCCATGCCATAAGATGCTCTTACAAGCAAGGGATGCCAGGAGAATCCTGAAACCCTAGAGCAGATACATCAGACACCATTCATATGACTTTTGCTCACTGAATCCATAATGATGATTGCAACTGGAAAACGTATGATTAGCTTATGTCAGACTTTGTAGACATTCAGAAGTCTAAAAGAAAACAGTAAAGGCTCTAAGAAAGTATCTTTCTCAATTTTCAAATAACATAATATGAATCAACATTAAACACAGAAAAGAATCAATAATTGAAAGACCAAGTTTAATGATCAATAACGTTGTTGTATGGAATATAAATTGACACATTATTGTTGAAGGAATTGAAACATGCAAGCATGCAAAGAAGAAATCATACCATGTTGAAAATCCAAGATACAACAAACATTACATATGTATTTCAAGGTCTGTAGAGAGAAAACGCACTATAACTAAATGTCATGATGTTAATTACTCTGCAATGGTACCAAAAGAAAGACAAGGGAGAATTTTTAAAAAATGGCAGTAGGAGTCTCATGTGCTCAGATCTCAAGAGGCTATTGTTAAACATGGACCTATTTCTGTAGGACACTGCTTGTGCACCGAGTGGAGTGATGCTGGCAAAAGACAGAGCCTGAGATGGCTGAGTCCATGTATCCACACCCTGTCTCTAGGACGTGTGTCTCTGGGAGCTGCATCTCCACTTCCCTGAAAAACCTACCTACCGTTGCCTGGAGCAGAAGAGGAGCTAGAAGGTAAAGGATCTTACAGCCATTTCATAATAACTATACTACTGTACTGAATTTTTAAAATACGTGACAGAACTCATAGTGTTAAAAAACTAGATGGTAAGAGAAGTCTCACCACAGTGGAATCAACACAAATAGCCAAAGACTTTAAGCCAATGTCTTTAGGGGTGGAGAAATGCACAGCTCCAATAATGCATGAACACTCTAATTAAAGTAAAATATTGTTTCCAACTTGGCAGAGTAAAAGGCTTCCCTAAAGCTAGAATTTGGAAGAGGCCTTTAGGATGCGAAGCCCTGGAAAATTGTCTGAGAGTAGAGTGCAGAAGTGCAAAGTAAATAGGAAACCGTCTTCATAGCTAAAGTTCCTACACATAAAGCACAAATGACACCATACAGTCAGCTGAGGACAGAAATAATTGTGTTGAAAAGAAATTTCTGTGTCACATTTAATGAGACAGAAAGGAAAAATGAGAGAAGCCTGCCTATGAAAATATGGGACCAGAGTCACAAATGTTCCCTGAAATCTCTGTGGCTAGTATTCTAGATGGAAATGCCAAACAAGTGAGCAAAATTCTGTGAGCTTTTTTCCATGTCCAAAATGAAGTCAGATTCCTACAGCAGTGTGTGCTGAGCACCATCTGCTGGTCCTGAGGACCATGGAGGTAGGTTTGTGTCGACATCTGCTCACTGAAATTTCTACATAGTAATATGATCTGTGCCATCTCTGATCACAGAGTTAAGCTGCAGGGAGAAGTGGTTCGTGGACGTGTCTCTAAAGATGGAGATATGGCTTTTGAAGGCTTGTGAGTAGCTAGTGTTACCACTGTAACTGAAGTCCCTTATCCACTTCAGGCTCCTTTCTGTGGCTGACAGATCAAGTTCCACAAGTGCCCACTGGTTGCGTAGGGGAATCCAGAGACCAAGCATGTGAGGGACAGTGTCTGTGAGGGCTACACCAGTCCAGGCCTTGACTCCTGAAGTTGCAGGTGGGACAGTACAGCTGGAGACAAGAAAATCCTGTTAGTCACCTGCTTTCTCATCCTTCAAATGGACCTATGTCTAACACTGAGGACACTTTATAGACCTGTCATCAGGCACAGAATAAGACCTAGAAGTTGCATCTTCTCAGGGACACCACAGTCTTCCTTGAATTGATTTTCAAAGACAGAGCTCTGAGTTATGAGAGGTAAACAAGGGAATATGAAACTGCAGGTGGAGGGCAAGTCTCCATTTGGGGAGTTTCCTTCTTAAATGATAGAGGAGGGCCAAGGAGATAGCTCAGTGGCTAAGCACCTGCCTTACAAAGCAAGGGCCTGAGTTTTTTCACCCAGTACTACAAAAATACCCTCTAAATAATAATGTGTCAGAGTTAACATTGTTTCTGGTCTTTTTATGCTGCTGAGAGAAATCTTTTTCCCTAATGCTCTGTTTTTCTCTGTGACCAGTGCAATGCAGATTTCAGAGGAATGGTAGGAGCAGGGCAGAGGATGAGTGCATCTTTCTGATCCATGTTCTGCCTTCCTGATGCCGCTCCTCCCTGTTTGTGACCCAGCCCCACTGTTTTCCTCTCATCTAGTTTGTCACTGATACATCCTCAGGACTCAGAATACACAGCTCCCACTTTTTCTCCATGACTTTTCCTCATGGATTCAAGCCACACTGCCTGAGAGCTTGTTTTACTGTCACTTTTTATGTTCATGAGGTATCCATCTGCCTTCTGATGTAAAAATTCTGAATCACATTGAAAAGAACCTGGGTACAAAGATATATTTTCTGCATTTACATCAAAGAGATAAAGAGATGTTTCTAATCAATGAGGAACACAAGAAATCTATGTGTTTTCTCCGGTGATGCTGTGCAACTACTGTGTGATCATTCTGTTTGTATAATAAGCTTATTTTATTTTCCCTGAATGACATTCCTAAAATCAAAGTGCTTAATTTATGATTGATGTTTTTGTGAATAATTTTGCAATCCTAGTATCATGAACCAGATAATAATGACCCAATCATTTAAAATATATATACATTTTCAAAACATTTTATTGCCATTTTTATTTTATTGCTTTTTTTCCCCTGGTACAATGCATAGCTATCCTGCTTCCACCACTAAGGACCTGGGTTACAGGTGAGGGACTCTCTGCCTCAATCAAGAATTTCTTTATTGATGTTTCGGTTCCTTTTTGAGCAAGAATGCTTTACTTTGTGTTTTATAGTAGCTTTGACCTAGTGAATGTCTTTTTCAGTTCTACATTTTCAGGAAATATGGACAGTTGCTAGCATTGCAAGCATTTATTCCTATTCCTTTTTTTTTTTTTTTTGGCAGAACTGGGGATCAAATTCACTGTCTTGTTCTTACCAGGAAAGCATGTATTCCACTGAGCCATCTCCCTGGTTCTTCTGTCCTTTTGTAAACCAGCCATATAATCTCTTTTCCCGATGCCTGTTTCTTTTCTATGCATCGATTTTACTTCCCATATTTGCATTCATGCTTTCACATGATAAGGATTAATGAAAGAATTAACAAAGACATTTTCCACATTGTAGAAAGTGGAGATATTAGTTTGACATCAGCTATCACATGTAATGTTCTTGAAGCAAAACACTATTAGTAGTCCCCTAACTTCGGAACTAGAGAAAAATGGTCAGATATCATATTATTTAAAGAAGTCTTCATCATTATGTTGGATGAACATACCAGAAGAGTGTGAGGCTGAGGCCATTATCACAGCCATCTCCATTTTAAAGTGAAATAGAGGCAATAATTGATGCTGGGTTCTTTGACTGTGTATCTAGGACCACACCTGGTGTGTGTCATGTGAGAGTGGGAAATTTCTACTGGTTATCCTTGGAAAATTGCTCAGAACCTGAGCCAACTTCCTTGCTTGTCCAACAGAGCCAGAAGGAGAAGGAGGGTCCCTGCCCTGCATAGGTATGCCTGTGTGTATGACTGTGAAAGCAGATGCGATATCCATCTCCTGTCATGGCTGTGACGCAGGGACTTCTTCATTTACACAGGTCCTCTGTGGGCAGGGTGGAGCCATTTCTGGTATTTTGTGGGTGTGACACCCAGGTATGACTGAAATCTTTGCTTTCCTGATTATTTCTTTTGAAAATTTGCTTTAATGCATATCTTCAGCATTAACCTATATTTCTGTTTGAAGATGACATAAAAGACACAAAGCCTTTAGCAGTGCAGAAGGATGATTGGATAAAGAAATTCTTCACAGGAATGGGTCACACTGAGTACTCTACAATAGTCATAATCAGTCATGACTCCCACCTTACACTATATGTTTTCCCATAAAACCTGTTTTATGCAGATCATATTAACAAGTATCACTTTAATGTTTATTCTATTCATTAGGAGAAATTATAAAATATTTAATTTTAAACATGCTGAGACTGCCATGGAAAAACTGGAAAAGGCAGGAGTTTAATGTAGGCTTTTGAATGGAGAGCTTTTCCAGTCAAGGTCATTCATTAGACACTTCAGGTCTGTAAATGACAGATAAGTGAACTACTTGAAATCAGCCCCTCTTTGCCCCATCAGTGTTTGCAAATAAACCAAGACTATAGCACCAACTACCCAGAGTTCATGAAATCTACTTTTAGATAATATTTTAGATAGTACCTGTCAAGTGATTCATATAAGTATGAAATGAGCAAGGTATAAATCATGTGTCATAATGAGTCTTTAGTATTATTTTAATGACTATATATATTTATAGTCATTAAAATATATATAATATATTTCCAGAAAATATTGCTTTATTGGAAATTTGATCAGGATTTTATTCTATAAAGCAAAATCCTCAACATAACATGATAATTACTATGCAAATGCAGCATGTTTATTAAGGAATCATATGTTATCAAGTAACTGACATGACAGCTCTTTCAGGCTCTAGGAATTAGCATTGTTGAGGATGAAATTGATGTTTGAAACCATTATAAATTTACTACTACCTTTGAATAAAATGACTAAATAGTGAATAACATATTTTACATAATTATATTATATATATATATCATTTAGAAATAGTAAGAAAAAAAACATGGACTAAACAAAATCCTTCAGCTTTGAATAGCAGTGAGACCATTATTATTTGCCAAGAGGAATAGCAAATGGAAGCTAAGTTTGAATTTCTTATGGACGTGAAGATAGAAATGGACAGAAGAACATGAGGTGTTCACAAAACAAAAGTCTGAGCATGACCTTCTCCTGCACCTTCTAAGGAGATTTCCATTAACTTCATCTCCTGCTTCCATTAACTTTATCTCCCTTAGAGATAAAGATTGCTAGAGAACACAGCTGGGACTTTTGAAGAAGCTACTACAAAGGAAGCATGTGAACTAACAGTGTCAGCCAATCGTGTCATGGAGGCCCCTGGAGATTTCACAGGAAAGAGCTCAACTGCCAGCATGGTCCACTGGACTCCCCCTAGATTTCCTGGTTTCACACTCTTCTGTCAGTGCCTCCACCCCTTGCTTGCCTAAATGGCCGCCTACTACCCTAAGGCACCACATGGCTGCTCCTGGAGATCACCTGAGTAACATGGACACACATGAAGTTAAGCATGAAGGCATGTTATCATACATTTACCCAAAGCCACGGAATGTGCAGTGCAAGGAATGAACCCATATTAGCAATATGACTATGGGTAGTGGTGGTGTCTCACTGTGGCTCCAATTACTGGGACAAAGAAGGACTGCAGGTCTGGTTTCTGGTAGAGGGTCAGGTTGTATATGTAAGCAGCAATTTGAGTACTGGGAAAACTTTCTACATTTTAATCAATTTTACACTTAACACAATGGTGCTATATTCATAAATTCCAGTAAATAGAAGTGGTAGCAAAATTCTTCCCTTTTGTGCAAAGTAAAGAGAACAATGTCAGGTGATTATGAAACTTTGCCCTTAGCTATTTCTCCAGTTGTATGGAAATTCAATAATATCTCAGTTGACAAATGCTCCTTTTTCTGAGCATATCTGTTTGAAAGCAGAAACACTGTACAATTATTTTCTTCCACTGATGAATTCCACCTTTCATGAAACAACACCATGGTCATCTTCCCCACATGAATAGGAATAAGCACATCTTTCACAGAATTGTGTAACAAATTAGGAATGTGGACTGATGAATGACTATGTGTTCTCACAGGTATGTTCTGGGAATAGCTTGGGTCTGCTTTATAATAGAGACATTTCTTTCTCGGCTGTATTTTACATGGAGGGTGTGTTACTTAACTTCTTATTAGGAGGACAAAATACCTAAAAACAAAAATCTAACAAGGAAAGCTTCCTTTATATTGCAGTTGGTAGAGATCTCAGCTCGTATTTGGCTGGCTCATGGGAGAATAGTACATGGCAGAGGACAACAGATTGTGGTGGTGGAAAACAACAGAATTAACAAGAAAGGAGGTGGTGATCTTTGCTGTATTGTACAGTGAGTGGCAATTAGGCATGATTTTGGACTGTGTAGAACTCACCTTCATAATGTAAGAATTGCCAAAACAAAGCAAATACTCTAAATTCAGCTTCCAAAACTGCATTCCCATTGCAAACATGAGTTTTTACGGGAACATCAGATAACAACCATAAAGAAGCATGTCGGTAGTGGACAAACACACAGTTATGGAGGCATGGCTTTTCTGAAAAAAAGTTTTATCTTCAGTTATGTCATCAGTAATTTAAGCTCATTCAGGCTCATCACGTTTGTCCTTTCATCATCTAGACAGATATTCCTCCTCTGTGTTTCTGACACATGCAGGATGTGGGTCACCACCCTGTGTATCTTGCACAGTAATACATGGCTGTGTCCTCAGACTTCAGACTGTTAAGCTCCATGTCGATTGTGCTGGAATACGTGTCAGCAGTGAAGGTGGCCCTGCTGTGGAATTTCTGAACATAATTAGTATTGCCACCACCAGGATAGATCCATTCAATCCACTCCAGGCCTTGTCCAGGGCTCTGTCACACGCATTCCATCCAGTAACCCATGAAGCCATAGCCAGAAGCCTTGCAGGAGACCTTCACTGAAGCCCCTGACCTCCTCAGCTCAATCCCAAACTTCAACAGCTGCACCTCACAATGGGCACCTAAGGAGAGAAGATACAGTTGGATGCTGTTCCTCTGACTTCTGTTGTTCTCTTTCTCAAGGCTACAAGTAGGGATCACCTTACTTTTCACAGTTGCCACCAATAAGATTCTCCAGGTCAGGTCCATTGTAAGATCTATGTTCTGGGGGACTCTACAGAAGACAGAGATGGCTTTAGAATGCTCTGGCCATACACCATCTTTATTCACTCAGATGTCTCTGATTATTGCGTATTCAAGAGTCTGGGAAACATTTTAGTGCTATATCTGCTCCAATATATATGCAGGGAATAATTGCACATGTAGCATTCAGTAGTGAGATGTTTGGATTTATGAATTTATCCTGTCTGAGGAAATACCTTTCCTATCACTCCTTATACCTTGTGTATTGAAAGTTCCCCTCACTGAGAATAATGCTATCACAGGAATAAAGCTCTCTAAAAACAATGTTAAATGCTCCATAAACCGTCTTAGCTGCTTCTTGGCCATCAGTGACCTTGGTGCTAGATGGGTGCATTGAGATTTATTTACTTGTATCAAGTATCAACAGAACTCAGTTTTGACTCATAGGAAAGAATGTTGAACATTCCACACGTGTACTCAGAATGAGTCATGGACTCTTCTGATTTTAGTCTAGCCTCTTAGGATATATCTTCAGCCCCTATTGGGTTTGATTATGTCCCAACTGCTCTATAGAAAGGCCCCTGTTGTGAAGACCAGAGCTGTGATTTACAATTGAAGAATGGGTTTCTGATTCCATCAATGTTGGTATTTGAATGTGAATGTCATTAACTCAGTTTTCTAAATTTTGCAAAAGAGTTTGTGTTAATTTTAATTGGGTCTCATTCACAAAGGAATAAAGCAGAATTTTTTAGTTTGTACAGAGTTTTATGGTATCCATCTTCCTCCTCTTTAACAATTGATTGGTCTAAATGTTCCAAGTAACTGTAAAATTATTTTTTATTATGAATATTTATTTTTCCATAATTTTGTTGAAAACCAAATAACAATGAGGTAGTTTCAAATCAAATAAAGACCCAATTCAGAAATGGACATCTGAGATGAATACACACTTCTCAGAGGATGAAATTAAAGAAGTGAACAAATATATGAAAAAATGCTCCACATCGCTAGCCATTCGAGAAATGCAAATAAAAACAACACTGAGATACCATCTCACTCCAGAAAGAATGGCTATCATAAGGAAATCAACCAACAACAAATGTTGGAGAGGTTGTGGGGAAAAGAGAACACTTCTCCACTGCTGGTGGGAATGTAGACTGGTACAACCATTGTGGAGGTCAGTATGGAGACTCCTCAAAAGAATAGGACTAGAAATCC
>PVKA01038528.1:0-20168 GCA_004027165.1 Ctenomys sociabilis
TTATACTATTAAAATGTTGGGTTTGCATAATCATCGAGTTTCTACACAAAAACAACTGTACTTCCCCAATAAAACAATAGGTGCTCTTTCAATACCTACATTTGTAAAAGTTAAAATTTATTGAGAGCTCAGATCATCCAATAACTGCAATTGTAGTGGTAATCCATGGTAATATTTTACCTGTCTTTTTTAAAGGTATAGATAGCATAGAATTATAAGTCAGCGGACCGCAATTACAATACTGGGTAATTTAACTATTAGCTATATGATATTCCTTTATAAATTCTATTTTTGACACTATGACTACAGATCATTTGCTCATAACCACTTTCTACATGTGCTCATTAGTATCCCTTTTATTTCTTTAATTTTTATGGTTTCAAAAGTATGGATATTATCAATTATTATTTTATTGTGTAGTTAGAATGTGAAATGGCTACGTTTTTATATGCTTTTCAAATAAATCCTCACTATAAAGACAAAAGCTGAGTAAATATTTTATCATTTTTCTCGAATTATATTTTGAGGATTTTTATCTTTTGGAATGCGGACTAAGGATTTTTCTATTTTATGTCTTTTTTCATTTGTTTTAAATTTTTATTTTATTTTTTAAAAGATTCAAAATTAGAATTAAAACAAAAATTAAAAATGACACAAAATTTCTCTTAACATAAGTAATATGAATTTCACCGTATTTGCTGTGATACATAGTGTTCTTTTCCTACCAGTTATTCTTTTTTTTTAATTTCCTTTTTTATTTTATTTTATTTTATTTTATTGAACTACAAATGTCAATCAGACAGTTTCAAGACACCTTAACAAGACAGATTCGATAAATTAATACATTGCAAACTGTTTTCATAATGTTTTGATATTGTACAAGGTGCATACATGATATTATATTTACAGATATTATTTTAGCAGATATCTCTTATCAGTGAATTAAGAGTGTAGCTGCTTACGTATCTTATTTTTTTATGCCTGAATTATATCAAAAATTCAATAATTGTTTTCGTAGTGGATGACCGTAGTACTATAGTTATTCATATTACCAGATATATGCACATAAAATTGAAGAATAAAACAAAAAGAACTGTATAATAAAATCAGAACAGAAAAGTACAAACAATTGAAAAGAGGAGATGGAACAAATTAAAGCACTAACTTCTTTCCATACCAGCAGAAACGCATAGTGCAATTGTCCAAACCATCTCGCTTACATACATAGATAAACTTCTTTCCCCCTCTAATTCTCCAGTTCTTCTCCTCAACTCAGTAACTTTTGCTTTTTGAATAAATTCATTCCTTTTCCCAGTACATATTTTACTCTTCAGATTCCATTCTTCTCTTTTCTTTCAGGTTCTCACACAAAGGAGACAGTATGATGTTTGCATGTTTCAGTCTGATTTATTCACTTAAGAGTATGTTCTGTAGTTGCCTCCATTTACCAACAAAAGACTCAAATTTATCTCGTTTTATAGCTTTATCTATTCTTCAGTGGTTGGGTTGTTTTCAGAAGTTAGCTTTGACAAATTGCAGTGCTATAAACATTGGTGCACATATATCACTGTGGCATGAGGGGTTCAGTTCTTTTGGAAAAAAACCCAGGAGGGGAATATTTGCCTTGAATGGGATCTCAAATACTAGTTTGTGAAGGAATCTCCACACTGACTCCAATAGTGGTAGTACCAGTCTGCATTGTTAACAACAGTGCAAAAGGGTTGCTTTTTCTCCACAGCATCTCCAGCATTGTTAAGGGCTGAATTCTTGATTTTATCCATTCTTTCTGGGTGAGATGGAATCCCAGTATTGTTTCAATTTACATTGCTTGAATGATCAGTGATGTTGAACATTCTTCCATATATTCACTTGACATTTGTATTTATTGCTCTGAAAAAGTGCGTATTTATCTCAGATGCACATTTTTGGATTGGGTCTTTCAAATTGGGCAGCTTAATTTTTAAAAATTTTTTATTAGAGAGATAATTAAGTATAATTTCGTTCCCAGTTTGTGGTTTTCCTTTTTTACACTTTTGGAGATTTTGTTTGAAGTGCAGAAACTTTTTAAAAGGATGAGATCCTAGTTGCTGATTCTTTGAAGGATTTCCCATACAGTTTGGTTTCTGTTGATAAACTCTCTAACTGCCATTATTCCTTTAAGATTTCTGTCTATGTTTTCTCTAAAAGATTTAGTGTTTCTCTTTTATTTATTTTTTCCATAACTTTATCGAAAAACAAATAGCAATGACACTGTTTCAAATCAAATTAGTAGGACAGTTTGAATAATTAATATATTGCATATTGTTTTCTTAGTGGTTATTTATTGTACAAGATGCAGACATGACATTCTATTTAAAAATATTATTAGAACAGATCCCTCTATTCATTGAATCAAGAGAATGTAGCTGTACATCTATCTTAACTACTTTGAATCTACAGATACAAAATGGTCATTCAATTGTATTCCCTTTTTTTTTGTTTAGTTTTGTCATTTAAATATTATAGGTGTGCGAATTCAGCGAATATTTCAAGATGGTCCAGTAGTCCATAATTGTATTGGGTATTCCATGTCTGGCAATGTTGGCTGTTGTGGACTTGAGTCTTTTCAGTTCAGCATAATAATATGACTTTACTTCTTATACTTTGTTTTTATATTTTTCTGCTGGCTGGTTAAGAACACGATAAAGCAAGTCATAAGTAACAAGAATTGCAGATTTTGTATCTAATTAAGATCAGTCAAATCCTCTCAAGATTTGTCCTGAGACACTGTATTGCAGTTTGTAGATCCTTTGTCTGTGTCAGCCATGTGGATGAGTCCTAGCCTTTCCTTGACCAATTTGCTATCTTTGAAAGCCTGAGAGAATGTTTTCTCTCCATGGAACTCTCCTTAGGCACTCTGCTTCATCAATCACTTTCCTCTTTGGCCCTACAATTTCCTTGATCAGAAATCTTGGGACACAACTGAGTTGCATGCTCTTACAGTACAGCATGTCCTGAGTCTTAATTGACCTTGAAGGTTAGGGCCAAAATGTTGGCTCTCCTTGCGGCCCTCCTTTTTCTCTAATTTTTGGTCTGCAAACTTAGGTTGTTAACACTCCAGAAGAGAAGCTTATTGTTAATATTGTACAACCTAGGCAGTTAAGTTTAACATCACTATCTGTCTAAATATCAAACATCTCAGGTTTAACATGGAATAGGTAGTTTTCATCAAGTATTGATATGTTAAACTTTAAGTGCTCACAGAACATATATCGTAAAAAAAAATTAAAAAGTTAAAATATATTTTAAAAATGTGAATAAACAATTATATATGTTTACACATATGTTTAAAAATCTAACCATGTACAAATTGTAGCAGGACAGTCCTTCAACACCCCTTTTCCTGTCTCCTGTCTTCATTCATGACCCCCTCCTTTAAAAAAAATCTACCCAGGAGACAGCATGTCAGCAACCAGTGTGTCATGACAAGCATCACGTATTCAGAAGACCAGAATAACAGGCACTCCAACCATGAAACTACTATTACAAATTTCCATCTTTAGTGCAGTTGCTTAGTTCACAAGTATCAGCATATATAGTTTGTCAGGGTGAGAATCCTGCCAAACTAATTGCTGGATTCGAAAATCTTCTGAAGATTCTCATCATTGCCTTACCCATCTTGTACATATAACTGTATGATTTTGTCTATGTCGTGTTTCTTAGCTCTTCTTGCTCTCACTTCATTGTCTAGTCTTGCAAGTTCTTCCTTTCCTTTTAATTGTGTTATACCTTTCTATTTGTAATTATTCTTTTGAGTTCTTGTACTAGGGAGACTATACAATATTTACATATGTCTATCTGGTTTATTTCACTCATGTGTATATGTTCAAGTGGCATCTACTTAAATAAGAAAGTTTTGAGTTTATCATTGTTTATGCTTGAGTAATACTCCACTGCATAAAAGTACCACATCTTTTTCAACCATTCCTCATGTGATGGGCATCTTGGTTGCTTCCAAGATTTGGCTGTAACAAATTGTGCTGCTGTAAACATAGGTACACATATATCACTATGATATAATGTTTTTAGCTCCTCTGGGAAAATTCTCAGTAGGGGGACAGCCAGCTTGAATGGGATTTCCAGTCCCACTCTTTTGAGGAGTCTTCACACCGATCTCCACAATGGTTATACCAGTCTACATTCCCACCAGCAGTAGAGAAGGGTTCCCTTTTCTCCACAGCCTTTCCAACATTTGTTGTTGGGTGATTTTTTCATGATAGCCATTCTTTCTGGGGTGAGATGATATCTTAGTGTTGATTTAATTTGCATTTCATGGATGGCTAGTGATGTGGTGCATTTTTTTAATATGTTTATTCACTTTCTTATTTTCATCCTCTGAGAAGTGTGTGTTCATCTCAGATGCCAATTTCTGGATTGGGTCTTTAAAGTTTGGGGCATTAATGTGTTTAGCTCTTCATAAATTCTGAATACTTATTTGTCAAGATTTTTTCTAATTTTCTGGGTTGTCTTTTCACTTTGTTGATAATTTCTTTTGACGTGCAAAAACTTCACAATAAGAGGATGTTCCAGTCATTAATTATTTCAAGTGTTACCCATACAATTTCATGTTTGTTAATGGACTCTTTGTCTATCCTTATGTCTTTGAAAGTTCCTCCTACTTTCTCTTCTAAGAGATTTAATGATTCCGTTTTAATGTTTAGATCTTTAATCCATTTTGACTTTAGCTTAGCGCATGGTGATAGACCTTGGTCAAGTTTTAGTTTTCAGTATGTAGAGAGTCAGTTTTTCTAGCACCATAGTGTTTCTTTTTTCGTATTTAAATCTTTGATCCATTTGGACTGTAGCTTTTTGCATAGTGATAGGCATGGTTCTAGTTTTAGATTTTAGCATATGGAAAGCAAGTTTTTCTAGCACATTTTATTAAAAAGGCTATCTTTCTTCCAATGACAAAGTTTGCCCCTTTATGAAAGCGAAGGTGATTGAGTATTTGCAGTCATGTCTGCATCTTCTAATTGGATCCATTGGTCCTCAAATCCATCTCTATGCCTGTATCATGCTGATTTTATCACAGCTTTCCAGTATAATTTCACATCAGCGATTGTAATACTTCCAACTTTTGTTTGTTTCCCAGGATTGTTTTTGATATTCTGGGTCTCATCTGGTTTCACATGAATTTCAGGAAATTTTACTCTAGCTTTATGTAGTATACTAATGGTACTTTGAATCAGGATTGCTTTGAATCTGTATAAAAATTTGGGGATTAGGGATATTTCTTAATGTTGATTCATGTCAGTTCAGGAGCATGGAATGTTTGTCCACTTTCTCAAATCCTCTTCAATCTCTTTTCTCAGAGTACCATAATTTTAATGGTATAAATCTTTTCTGTTCTTTGTGAGATTGACTCCTAAGTATTTCATATTTTTGGATCTTATTGTGAAAGGCATTGTTTCGCTAATTTTTCTCTGAGTGTGTTCATTGTTTTTGTACAAAAATATTATGGATTTCTGGGTGTTTAATTTGTATTCTTGTGTGTTGCTGAATTTGATTATATTTATAAGACTTTTGGTGGAGTTTTGGAGTCCTCTTAGAGTATCATGTCGTCTGCTAAAAATAATTTCACTTCCTGCTTTCCACTTTTTCTTTACTGCTTTTGTTTCTCTCTCTTGTCTAATTGCTTTGTCTAATGTTTCCAGAAGTATGTTGAATAGGAGTGGAGATATTTTTCATTCTTACCTTGTTTCTGAGTTTAAAATGAAGACCTTTAGTTGTTTTGAATTTGGTATGAATTTGGCTGTTGGTTTCTCATAGATGGCTTTTATCAGATTGAGTTATAGACCATCTCCCAATTTTCTCTAGAGCTTTTATCATGAAAGATTATCAGACTTTGTCAAAAGTTTTTGTTTCATAATCTATTGCAATGATCATGTATCTTTTTTTTCTTGGTTCTATTAATGTGGTATATTACATTTATGGAATTGCATGTAATGAACCAATCCTGCCCTTCTCTAATGAATCTCACTTCACTGTGACATATAATTTTCTTGATGATTTGCTGGATTCTGGTCACTAGTATTTGACTGAGTGTTTTTGCATTTATTAGAGAGATTGGCCTGAAGTTCTCTCTCTCTCTCTCTTTTTAGCTGGATCCTTCTCTAGTTTTAGAATAAGAGTAATACTTGCCTCCAGGAATGAGTTTGAGATAATTGCTTCTGTTTCTATTTAATTTTAGAGTTCGAGAAAAGTTGCATTAAAATTCGCTAAATTTCTAGGAGAATGCTGATGTGAATCCACTGGGACCTGGAATTTTCTTTCTTCATAGGTTTTCATTATATTTCAATTTTTTCTAGTTATTGGGTTATTCAGAGTTTGCACATTTTCTTGATTCTGCTTTGGCATTTCATATGTATCTTGCAAAGTATCCATTTCCTATGTGCTTTCCATCTTGTGAGAGTAAAGTTATCTGAAGTAAATATTGATGATAATCTGAATTTCTCTAGAGTCTGTAGTTATTTTGCCCTTTTCATTCTTCATTGCATGAATTTTGAGTTTCTCTTTTCTTTTTTAATTAGGTTGGCTAGGAGTTTATCAATTGTATTTATTCTTTCAAAGAACCAACTCTTTGATTCATTTATTCTTTGTATTGTTTTCCTTGTCTCCAATGGATTATTTTATGATATAAGCTTTATAATTTCCTTCTCTTCTTTGGGGTTTTGGTTTGACATGTTCTTCTTTTTTCTAGGAGTTGAAGGTGCAGCATAAGATCTTATATTGAAGCTTTTTCAGTTTCCCTAATGTGAAAATTTGTCAGTATAAATTTTCCTATTGAGACAGCTTTCATTGCATCCCACAGATTTTGGTAAATTATATCTGCTTTTTCATTTGATTGTAAATATTTTTAATTTTTTTATTTACTGTCATCTGTGATCCTCTGGTTGCTTAGGAGGTTGATATTTAATTTCCACACATTTATGATATTTTTGTAGTTTCTTTTGTCAATCATTTCCAGTTTCACTGCATTGTGATCAGATAGTATGCATGCAATAATTTCATTTGATTTGCATTTACTTAAAAGTGGTCTGTGTGCTAGTATATTCTGTATTTTGGAGAATGACCCATGTGCACCTGAGGTTTGTTGTATTATTTCTGGGTGAAACACTGTAAGGACTCACAAAGTCAATATCTTCACAAGTTTGGTTTAGTTCTTTTATTTCTTTGCTGATTTTTTTGCCTAGTTGATCTATCTTTTTGTGACAGTGGCATATTAAAGTCTCCCATTATTACTGTATTATTGTCCATTTGATTATTCATTTCTGTGAAAATTTGTCACATATAGGATGGTGGTCCTACATAGGGTGAATATGCATTTATAATTGTTCTCTCTTCCTCCGGTCATTTGCCCTGAAAAGAATGTAGTGACCTTCTTTATCTCTTTCCATGATTTTGGGCTTGAAATGACATTGTCAGTAGCCAGGATGGCTACTCCTGCTGTATTCTGATTTCTGGTGGCCTGGAGGATTGTTTTCCAACTTTGATTTCTAGGTCTCTGAATCTCCTTTAGAGTTAAACATGTTTTTTTTTTTTTTTTTTTTTTTTTTTTTTTTTTTTTTTTTTTTTTTTTTTTTTTTTTTTTTTTTTTTTTTTTGTGAAACTGGGGATTGAACTCAGGCCTTTGCGCTTGCCAGGGAAGCGCTTGTTCCACTGAGCCATCTCCCAGCCCCAAACATGTTTCTTAATGCAGCATATTGTTGGATTGTGTTTTTTAATCTACTCGGCTAGTCTACTTCTTTTGATTGGTGAATAGAGGCCACTTATATTGATTATTGTAACTGGTAAATATTCACTTATATTTGACACGTGATTTTCCTGTTATAGGTTCTGTACTTTTTCCATACTTTTAGTTATTTGCTCTGTTTGATGGTGCCGCTTTGTTTTTCTTGAAGCTTTGATCACTTCTGTCTCTTTCTATAATATCTGTTAGTGGGCTATGTAGGCTTGGTTTGGTGGTCACGAATTTTTTTCAATTGTTCTTTGTCATGGAATAATATTATTTTGCCATTGAATTTGATAGATAGTTTTGAGGGTACATTAATCTGGGTTGGAGGCTATTTTCTTTCAGGACCTGAAATACCGCACTCAGGCTCTTCTTTATATTTTGGTTTATGTTGACACATCAGCCATGATTCTGATGAGCCCATCACTGTATGTGAGCTGTATCTTTTCTCTAACAGTTTTAATATTCTACTTTTTGCTGAATTTTTGAGGTTTTGATTGTGATGTGTCTAGGTGTATTTTTGTGTGATTATAGCTGTGTGGAATTGTATATGTCTTGGTTATCTTTATTTCAGTTTCTTTTCTGGTGTTTGAGAAATTTTCTGGTAGAACTTCTTCAAATAGTCTTTTTATGTCATTTGTGCTGTCTACCACTGCTTCTTTGACATCTATTATTCTTATATTACATCATTTTATAGCTGCTGAATTGCTACTTACTTGTTCCTTGTTAGTTTTAAGAGATCTTTTTTTATTCATGTTCATTAACTGCAACACTGTCTTTGAGTTCTGAAAATCTACTTTCATTTTTCATTCAAGTGGTTTTTCCAGCATTCAGTGGAGTTCTTATTTTCCTGGATATCCATTTGAATCTCTTTAATGCGTTTTATTTCTTTCCTTTATTGTTCATTCAGTGGTTCCATCTTTTTCTATTCTCTATTTTTTCTATCTATAACTTCTTTAGCTATGCTGAACAATTCTTTCATGATTTTTGCCCTTCCTTTTTCTACCTGAGAGCTTATTTATGAAGAAATAAGATTATTTCTTCTCCAGCCTGATGGACATGTTTCTTTACTTCAGTTGCTATCATTTCAGAGAGTTCAGGTGTGTGATTCCCAAGTTCTTATATATCTTTGTCTCCTGGATTTGTTCTGGGTTAGACAGAGGATTGAGATTGTCTTTTGCTCCTGCATTTTGGCTTTTCTGAAGCTCGCAGTAATCACCCAGAGTTCCATAGGCTTTCCATAGTCTTCCAAAGGTCTTAAATGGCAGCAGGAAAGCTCCATTCCTTCTAACACTGTGCGCAAAGTTCACAGCTCTCCTGAAGACTATTCAGAGTTCACCTAAATTCTCTAAAGTTTGGACTGGCACCAGCAGAAGCTCCATGTCTGAGTTTTAGGGATTAAGGTTATGATTTCAACATTCAATATTATAGATATTTGTTTTTATTTGTTTTGTATTTTTGTATCATTTTTATATGAAAAATAAAAAAGAACAATTTGTGAACTAGGATTCTTCTATGGCTGAGAGAAAAATAATGCACAATTTAAAACTGGAAAGACAAGAAATGTAAAATATGAAAAAATGTTTATAATGGGCATCACATTTTTTTTCTATTTTAAATAAATGACAGGCAATCAGCTGTGGTTTAACATGTAGAGCACTTCCCTTCTAATATGCCCTTGCCTAATGGATAAAGAGAAAAATGTTTAAATAACCAAACACCCTTTTCCTGAGCTGCATCCATAACCTGGTCATTGACATTTTTCATGTGTGATAAAAATTAATATTTAAATTAATGAAAAAAGTTAATTATGTATTTTTGTTCTCTAATTGTCATGCCACAAATTTTAATCACACTTTTTATTCAACCTAAATTTAAAAATAGAGACTGTTAAAAATATGTTTGACAGATCAATGTTTTATCATGAATTTCTAGGAACAAATAATTGAGTTTTGGTTTTACCCCAGCTTAGACCTGCAGGAAAGGCCAGCATTCACCAGCCCTCTTATGCTATGTTTCCGTGCTCTGCTACTTTGTAAGTTTTGTGCCTCATGTGACCTTATTTTTTCTTTTTGAAGAATGATTCTTGAAATTCTCAATTCTCTCATCTTTTTTTTTTGTAATCTCTGCACATTAAAGTGAGTCTTTGAAGATAAGAGCAATTTAACAAGTTTTCTCTTTTCAAGAGTTACACAGAAACACTGGGATATCCCTCTAGTCCCATGTTGGAGACTCCATTCTTCAAAATTTGAGTGAATAAAAAACAAAATTGAGTGAATAGTGGTAGGAATAAGCAAACAATGATAAAACGAAGGTGGGATCTTGCAGGCAGAAAATAATTTTTGTTTCACCATGGTTTTTTATGACCTGAAGCTTTTGTGCACTAAACTATTTTATTACATGCAATAAGAGAGAGATGATCTGAAGAAAATTTTAATGTTCTGATTCTATGTAATTGTATTCATATTTCCATAGACACATTGATTCCTCACAAGACAGTACTCAATTTTATTTGCATTGTTATTAACTTTAGTACTTCACTTCAGAAAACCTAAACTGATTAAGTGATTATTTTGCATTTTTTACTTAAACATTTTTAACTTTAAAAATTATTTAATCACAATTTTGAAACAACACTTCCTTTAAGGGGCCAGGGAGATGGCTCAGTGGAATAAGTGCTTCCCTAACAAGCGCATAGGCCTGAGTTTAATCTGTTTCCACCAAAAAAAAAAAAAAAAAGAAAAAAAAAAGGTAACTATTTGGATAACCTCTTTAATTATACAAATGATTTTAATAGGCTCACTAGCATCTTTTAGTTATTAAGCATTTGTAGCTTTAATGTAGAGCCCTTGTATTAATCCTAAAGGAGACTACTGTTTAGCAATCCTATTATCCTCTTTTTGAAATAAGGAATACAAGTTAGACTAAAGTAAAACCCCTAGACATTGTGGTAGGAAGAGAATGAATATAAAATAGGGAGCTGTCAGCCTAACTTAAATGTGACTTCAAAGTCTGCATCCACAAAGCCCTCTCTGAATGTCTCCACCCGCTTTCCAATTCTTCCCTTCATCTTGGAAGTTGTAGGACATCAGATCAAAGACAGTAAATGACATGTTCTTACTTGAATCTTCTTTTTCAGGGCCCCAAGCTTTTCTTAGGACCACGTAGGACAGCTTTACTCTGTTGAATCTTTTATTAAAGGGGCAGTTCATATTTTTCTGTGGGCTCAGCGGTTTTTCTCAGTCATAATTCAGGCCACAGGAACGAACAATCAAACAAGAAAAACATTGTATTTTGAGTCTTTTCCTTTGTTAAACATAAATAGATAATTCTGTTTCATGGTGATGAAAGTGATTACCTGAATTTTGTTTGAAAATGTTTTCTTTTCTCTTGAAAAGAACTGATAAGCAGCTGCATATATTTCAGGTTCTCGGAGCAATGATAGGAGCTGCACACGGTAATCTTTCATTTATTTTCTCAACAACCCTTTTTGGGATGGAGAGAGGAATTTTCACTGACACTTTCACAAATTATGATTTTTTTTTAAGTCAGGACTCAAAAGAAAATCTGAAAATGATAGCTTTACAGTTTTAGAAAATAATGAATAGAGCCACTATGTGTGGAATCTCATGGGTGATGTCAGCTCACTTTAATGATGATAGTTGACAGCAGTTTTTGTTTAGCATGAGGTTTCCCTGGCAATTCTTTTATTGGGAAGCTGAACATAGTAGAAAGGGTGGTAATAGGTAGTTTTATTTAAAGGATATTGGTGATATTTTAGTTTATTTATCAATAAGATAGTCATTTAAAAAATTGATCATTAACAAATTTTTGTTAATTGTAGCTGTATTTTGAAGGAATGAATTGATTCAAGCAATGATTTATTTTGTAAATTTATTTTAATGTGTCTGGTTATTCCTTAACATTTGATATATAATATTAAGCTTGGAATGTCATACTGATATTATTCCAAGTGTGAGAAGGCAGTTTTTTCTTCATTGACTTGATATGTGTTCTAAATAATAACTATGAGTTATGTATGTGTTAAAGAAAAACTGACATTTTCTTTGAACACTGGACCAGTGTGATGAATTGGTTTTCATGCTAAAAAGCACAAGGTGAAAATGATTAATGAGCAACAGAAACAAGTACTATGGCAAAAAGTTAAGTCAGTGTTTTAGTACTTGGGTTAATTCGGTATTTAAAAACACTTTTAAAAAACAGCACTTTATATAGTAGAACATATTGTTTTCCTGTGATAGTCTATTTACATTTTTGAGGACTTATCAAAATATGTCTGGAAAATATGCATACTGACCCATAAAAAAGTTAGATAACCTACAGTATGTGGAGTCTGATAATTTCTTGTGTTCTAAACCAAATAGTTCAGTTACAAATTACTTACTTTAGCTGAATTTGTTCAAAACCAAATTATGTTATCTGACTTCATTGTTGTTGCTTTGAAATTGAATTAAATATTATATGAGAGCATTAACTATACATGCTAGTAAATATAATTGTTTCTGTGAATATTAAGGAGAATATGCCAGAAAAATCAGTCAATATAAATCTTTAAAGACAATAAATCTCTAAGTTGATATAAAATTCTTGAAGTATACGATGACTAATACAGAGGGTTTTTTTTTCTTGGTTTTTGTTTATTTTAGTTTTTACATGACTACATTGAACTATACTTGATATTGTAGATTCACACACATATTATTGAAAACATCCTCACAAGAAAGTAGAAATAGCCTTGCCAACACCACACCTGTGGTGAGCTGAGATAGCAATTGAGATTGGGCATGGTGGCCCGCACCTGTACGCCCAGCACTTGGGGCACTGAAAACAGGAGAATCACCATGAGTCAGACCTACAAAGTGAGGCCCTGCAGACCCTGCAGACCCTCTACCAAATACCAACAATAAAAGTAGAAATATTTATCATCCAGAGGATTCCTCACGGCCTGTGTGTAGTTCTGCCTCTTTACTTGAATTCAGAAAGCCAGTCTATATTATTTCATGAATTATTTCCCACCATAAAGTTTTTATTTGAATAAATTATTTAGTTCATATTTGTTTTGCTTTCTTAACATTTTTTTTGTGCTTGGGTTATAACTAACAGCATTGTGCTTTTCATGTACATTTATCATTGAGCAAGCACCAATTTATAGAATCACATTTTATAGTCAATTTATAGACTTACATTTTGTGAGCGACTTGTGCTTTTTTTAATATATTGAAGAAAGAATAGCAATGAGACAGTTTCAAAGCAAACTGGCAGGACAGACTCAATAATTAGTACACTGCATATTGTTTTCATTGTGATTTTTTGTCATACAAGGCGCATTCTTGATATTCTGCTTACAAACACCATTAGAGCAGATGTCTCTGATCAATGAATTAAGAGAAAGTAGCTGAATACTTATTTTTTAAAGCTAAATTGTAGTACATTTTCAATAATTGATACTTTCTGCTTTGTTATCTTCCTAGTGGTTGTCCATAGTACAAGAAGCCAAAACGTTATTAGTGCAAATGTTGCTTCTCATAGAATTATACAGAAGTACTGCTTATTTATACTAACTCTACCACGTATACAAATACTGGTTCTTCCTTTGTATTACCCTTTCTTTTGTTTAGTCTTGTCAAAGATGGGCATTCCACTGCACTCAATTACTATAGGTGCCTGAATTAAAGGAAATAATCAAACAGAGTCCAGCAGTCTACAATAATAATGGGTTATTTGAAGAAGTTGTTGATTAGAGCCATCTACAACTCCACTTATTATTATGGCTTTACTTTATACACCACATTTTTATAGTTTTCTGCTAGAAGGTTAAGACCAAGATAAAGCAAATATAACAAAAAATGTAGCTTTCGTATCTGATGAGGTCAGTAAAGTTCCCTCAGGGTTTATCCTGTACCACTACACCTCACTCTGTAGATCTTTTGCCAGTGTCAGTCATGTGGCTGAGTCATGGTCATTGCTTGACCAGTTTGCTCTCTGGGAAAGCATGAGAGAAAGTTTTCTCTCCATGTGACTCTCCTTACGTAAACTATAGATCATCTATCACATTCCTCTATGGCTCCATAATCTTGATCAGAAAATTTGAGGCACAACTGAGTTTCATGATGTTACACTACAGATTCTCCTATGTCCTGAGTCTTCACTGACGTTGAAAGGCTATGGCCAAAATGTTTGCGGATCTTGCAGCCCTTCCATTTCTCCAATTTTTAATCTTCAAACTTAGGTTTTTAACTATTGAAATGAGAAGCTGACTGGTACCCTGCAAAATATGCAGTTCAGTTTACCCTAACTGTTTGACTCAATTCTTTTTAGTTGTTGTTAGACGTTTCTGTTTGTACTTCTTCTTTTGATTTCTTATATTAAGGAGATTATATGATATTTTCACATGTGTGTCTAGCTTGTTGCATTTATGAGTATATTTTCAAGTGGCATCCACTTCAATATAAATGCTTAAAATTTATCGTTATTTATAGCCGAGTAATATTCTATTCTATAGAAATACCACATTTTTTCAACCATTACTCATGTGATGGACATCTTGGTTGTTTCCAAGATTTTGCTATAACAAATTGCGCTGCTATAAACATAGGTACACATATATCATTATGATATGATGTTTTTAGTTCCTCTGGCACTTGTATGGGATTTCCAATCTAACTTTGGAAGGAGTCTTCACATTGATCTTCACAATGGTTGCACCAGTCTACATTCCCACCAGCAGTGGAGAAGTGTTCCGTTTTCCCTATATCCTCTCCCACACTTGTTGGTTGATTTCTTTATGATAGCCATTCTTTATGGAGTGAGATGGTATCTCAGTGTTGTTTTAACTTGTGTTTCATGGATGGCTAGTGTTGTGGAGCATTTTTTCATATGTTTATTCACTTTAATTTCGTCCTCTGAGAAGTGTGTGGGTATCATCTCAGATGCCCATTTCTGGATTGGGTCTTTAAATCTGAGGGCCCTCATATATCTTAGTTTTTTATATATTGTAGAGAACAGACCTTTGTCTGAGTGCTTATTAGTTAGGATTTTTTCACAATTTGTGGGCTATCTTTTCACTTTGTTGACATTTCTTTTGATGTACAGGAATTCTCAAGAAGATTTGATCCCAGTTGTTAATTCTTTCAAGTGTTTCCTGTACTAATACATGTTTGTTCATGAACTTTTTGCCTATCCCTATGTCTTCAAGGGCTCCTCCTACTTTCTCTTCCTGGAGATTGAGTGTTTCTGTCTTAATGTTTAGATCTTTAATACATTTTGACTTTAGCTTAGTGTATGGTGATAGACCTGGGTCAAGTTTTAGTTTTCAGCATGTAGAAAGTTAATCTTTCCAGCACCATTTGCTAAGGAGGCTAACATTTTCCAGTAAGTGTGTTTGTTCCCTTTGTCAAAGATCAGGTAACTGAGTGAGTCCACAGAGGCCTCTGAGTCTTCTAATTTGTCCCATTGATCCTCAGTTCTATTTTGTTGCCAATACCATGTTGATTTTATCACAGTGACTTTGTAATATAATTTCAAGGCAGGAACTGTGATTCCTCCTGTCTTGTCTTCATTGGTCAATATTGCCTTTGCTATTCTAGGTTGTTTCTGGTTCCAAATAAATTTTAGGAACAATTTCTCTAGATCTGGGAGGTATGTTGATGGCATTTGATAGGAATTACATTAAATCTGCAGCATAGTTTTGGGAATATGGCCATCTTCACGATGTTGGTTCTTCCTATCCAGCAG
Organism: Ctenomys sociabilis; assembly: GCA_004027165.1. Taxonomy (NCBI): domain Eukaryota; kingdom Metazoa; phylum Chordata; class Mammalia; order Rodentia; family Ctenomyidae; genus Ctenomys; species Ctenomys sociabilis. Next base: position 15,527 of record PVKA01038528.1, read on the forward strand.
CAGTTAACATCTTTCCATTTTCTGAAATCCTGTATGATCGCTTTTCTTAGGATGTTTTAATTTACTGTGGAAATATCTTTGACTTCCCTGGTTAAGTGAATTCCAAGGTATTTCATTTTTTGCGGTGCTATTGTAAAAGGTATTGTTTCTATAGTTTCCCTCTCAGCAGGTTTGTTATCTGTGTAGAGGAATGCTATTGACTTTTCAGTATTGACTTTGTATCCTGCTGTGCTACTGAATTTGTGTATCAATTCTAGTAGCTTCTTAGTGGAATTTTATGGGTCTTCCAAGAAAGTATCATGTCATCTGCAAATAGTGATAATTTAACTTCTTCTTTACCTATTCTTATTCCTTTTATTTCTCCCTCTTTTCTAATGTCTGTTGCTAATGATTCCAAAACTATATTGAATAGGAGGGGTGATAGAGGACATCCTTGTCTTGTACCAGATCTAAGAATAAAAGATTACAGTTTTTCTTCATTTGGAATTATATTAACCATTGGGTTGTCATATATAGCTTTTATCAAATTGAGGTAGAGGCCTTCTATTCCAATTTTCTGTAGGGTTTTGAACATAAATGAGTGTTGGTCTTTGTCAAAACTTTTTCTGTGTCAATTTGGATGATCATGCAGTTTTTATATTTCAGTCTATTAATACAATGTATTACATTGATAGATTTTCAAATATTGAACTATCCTTGCACCTGTGGGATGAATCCTATCTGGTCATTGTGTAAGATCTTCTTGATGATTTGCTGCCTTCTGTTTGCTAGGGTTTCATTGAGGATTTTTGTATCTACATTCATGAAGGAGATTGAATCTTAGTTCCATTTTTTGGTTGTATCTTTCCCTGGTTTTGGAATCAATATAATACTTGACTCCAGAAATGATTTTGGGAGGACTGCTTCCTTTTCAACTTCATTGAAGAGTTTGAGGAGTGCAGGGACTGTATCGTCTATAAATTTCTTGTAGAATTCCACTGTGAATCCATCAGGACATGAAATTTTCTTTTTTTGGCAAGCTTTCTACTACATTTCATATTTCACTGCCTGTTACTGGCTTATTAAGAGTTGTTATTTCTTCTTGATTCAGTTTTGATAATTCGTACCTTTAGAGGAATATGTCCATTTCTTCTGTCTTCTATTTTGTAACCATAAAGATTGTTAAAGTAGCTATTGATAATCTTCTGAATTTCCACTGGGTCTATGGTGATTTCATGCTTTTAATTGCTTATTGCTTGTATTTGAATTTTTTCTTTCCTCTTTTGGATGAAGTTACCTAGGATTTTTCAACTTTATTTAGTCTTTCAAAGAACCAGTTTTCTAATTTATGGATTCTTTCAACTGTTTTCTTTATCACAACTGAACTGATTTCTGCTCTAATCTTTATGATTTCTTCCCGTGTTTGGGCTCGGATTTGGTTTTGCTCTTTCTTTTCTAGATATCGGAGGTGCAAAATTAGGGTGTTTATTTGTTCATGTTCTGTTTTCCTAAAATGTGAGTTTATAGCTATGAATTTGTTTCTGTGAGCACTTTTCATCGCATGCCATAAATTCTGATAAATTGTTGTTGAATTTTCATTGAATTGTAGATATTGTTGAATTTCTTGTTTAATTTAATCTGTGACCCACTGATAGCTGAGTAGGGTGTTGTTTATTTTCCATGAATTTAGCATCTTTTTCTGGTTTGTTTTGTCATTTATTCCTGGCCCCATTGCACTATGGTCAGATAATACGCATGAGATAATTTCTATTTTCTTGCAGACACTGAAGCATGACCTATGGACTCGTAAGTGGTCTATTTTAGAAAATGACCCTTGTAGAGCTGACAAAATGTGTATTCAGGTGTGGTTGAGTGGAACACTCTGTACATGTCCACCAGGTCCATTTGTTCCAAGCTCTTGTTCATTTCTACTTTTTGGTCTAGTAGACCTATCTCTTTGAGATAAGGGGATGTTGAGGTCTCCTGTTAAGATTGTGGTGTTAGATATTAGATTTTCATGCCCATTAAGATTTGTCTTACATCATTGGGTGCTCCTCTGTTTGGTGCACAGATATTTGTGAGCGTTACCTCTTCCTCTTGATTTTTTCCCCTACTTATATAATGCCCTTCTTTATTTCGCTTGGTTATTCTTGTTTTGAAGATGAGGCAGTTTGAGAACAGGATTGCTACGCCTGCTTTTTTCTGAGGTTCTGGAGTCTGTACTATTGTTTTCCATCCTTTGACTTTAAGCCCATGAATGTCTTTTTGAGTTAATTGTGTTTCTTGTACAAAGCATATTGTTGGATTTTGTTTCCTAATCCACTGTGCAAGTCTATTTCTCTTAATTGGTGAATTGAGTTCATTTACATTGATTGTTATAATTCAAATGTGTTGATTATGGTTGTCATGATATTTACCTGCTGTTGTTTAGCTCTTTTTATCCTGTGTTTAATTGTTTGAGCTTTTTAGTGGGTTCCTTACATTCTGCTTCACAAGTTTTGGTCATTGTTGTCCCTCTCTAGGACATCTTTCAGCAGCCAGTGTAGCACTGGCTTTGTCATCATGAAATTCTATAGTTGTTCTTTATCATGAAAGTATTTCACTTCTCCATCAAACTTGAAAGAGTGTTTTGCAGGATATAGTAGTCTGTGCTGGAATTTGTTTTCATACAGGACTTGAAGAACTCTGCTTCATGCTCTCCTCGCCTTCATGGTTTGTGTAGAGAAGTCAGCTATAATTCAGATGGATTTTCCTTTGAATGTGATCTGCTTCTTCTTTAGCAGCTTTCAGTATATTATTCTTGTGTTGGATTTCAGAGATCTTGACTATTATATGTCTTGGTGTGTTTTTACTTGGGTTGAAGTTATTTGGTTTTCTCTATGCTTTGGTTACCTGACTGTTGGATTGTTTCCTCATATTCGGGAAGTTTTCTGCCATTACTTCTCCCCAGATTCTTTTTATATCATTTGTATTGACTTCTTCATTCTCACTATGCCAATTAATTTCACATTGTTCATCTTGGTGTTATCTTGAGATGCTGGATTAGTTTTTCCTGCATCTTTGTTGTTCTTAAGAGATCCTTTCTCACCTTTTCACTAGCTGTGCCAGTGTCTTCAAGATCTGAAACTCTGTCTCTGCTTTCCCTCAAACAGTATTGCAGACTAGTGATTGAGATTTTAAGTTCTATATCTCTTTGACTCTGCCTCATGTGATCTATTTCTTTTCTGTACTGCTCATTACAGGAATTCATAATATTTCTGATCTCCTCTATTTTTTTTTAATCAATGTCTTCTGTAGAGGTAGCTATTCATTCTTTTACTGTAGAGTTTTTTCCACATTGGATTTCCTCTATATATTTCTGGAATTGATTCTCTACTTCAGGTGCTATAATTTCAAAAATTATTTTTTATTTCAGAAATTATTTATGCTTTGATTTCCTCTTTGCCTTTCTGCTGTTGTTTCTTTGCCTGCAACACTGTTCATTCATACATTTCTGCTGGCATAGTGCTCACTGTACTTGTTCTGGTGGGCATTAGGTATCCCCCATACATTTCTGGATTTGATTCATTACATCAGATGCTATGTATTAAAATTTTTTAAATTCAGGCATTCATTCTGGTCTGATGTCCTCTACACTTTTTGCTGTTGTTTCTTTGCTTCTGCCTCTTTTAATTCATTAATTTCAGATGAGCTAGTGTCTTCTGCACTTATTGATGGACTAGAGGCTTGAGATTGCCTTTTGCTCCTTGTCTTTGTTGTTTTGTATAGCACTGACCTCTGACATTTGGTGTAGAGTTTTGGTGCAGTTATGACCTTAGTGCATTATGAATCTTGTGTGCCAGTCTATTAAGTTTAAGATTATCCAGTTATGCTTGGCCTGTCTCTAGGTCTTACGTTCAGTTCCTCTTTGATGCAGCTTTTCTGGTACATCTGTGAGCCTGTTCTCCTCTGTGTGTCCCTGGTCCTGGGAGCTCTGGGGAGAGCATAAACTTTCTTATACACTCTCCAGGCTGGGTGAGGGAGGTTCAGGAGGCGGGAGATTCAGAAAATTCTCACTCGCTTGGAGAGCTTCAGGACAGAGGCTCTGGGAGTTGCCAAGCAAGTAGGTCTGGGGTGTGTCAGGCTGACCGCTCGCTGGCTCAGAGGTCTTGGGGGCGACACTTGTGCTTTGTCAACACTTTTTTTTATACTATAAATAAGTGTTATAAGAAAACACTTTTGCACCAGTCTTGCAATGACATATATTTTGATTAGTGTAATGTGTAGAGGATAGGAAGAGCTACTTCATGGCATTTGTATGGCTTGCTATTTAATGACATTATCAAAACATTTTCCAAAGAGTTCTTTATATTTCATATCTTTATTAGCAGTATACAAAATTTAGTCCTTTCATATCTTTTTCAACACATAATCTGACTTTAATTTTAATATGCTAGTTAAAATTTATTGGGACATTGTTTAAGTTAACATTACTTTAGTTACTAATGATATTTAGATATATTTTTATATCTATATATTATCCTTATATATATTTTTATTTATTTTTTTAATCTATTTTTATTTTATTGAAGTACAAATATCAATCAGACAGTTTCAAGACACCTTAACAAGACAGATTCGATAAATTAATACATTGAAAACTGTTTTCATAATGTTTTGGTAT
>PVKA01038529.1:0-20169 GCA_004027165.1 Ctenomys sociabilis
AAGAACCTAAGGTAGTTGAATGTCAATGGAGTGCCCACTTTTGACAGGTGTAGACAAAGGAAGGGTTGTAGAAAGAAAAAATCAGGATGTGTGTGTATAGACAGTACAGTTGGGATAGATAACGCTGTGCTTCTACATAATTCTATGAGAGGCAAGATCTGCACTAATGGTGGTTGGACAGGATATTATGCTGGCTTTTAGTGCTATGGTCATCCACTAGGTAAATAATTATTGAATATTTGATATAATTCAGCTATAAAAAAACCTGTAAATATAATTTCATGTATGCACCTTGTACAATACCAAAACGTTATGAAAACAGTTTGCAATGTATTAATTCATCAACTCTGTATGGTTAAGGTGTCTTGAAACTGTCTGATTGACATTTGTATTTTAATAAAATAAAAATAAATGGAAAAAAATCCTCAATGAAAACCTTTACCTACCCCTACAAAAAAAAGCTCTACTAATACTGGAAATTAAGAAAAAATGTTAAAGGGCTGGGTATCAGAAGTACACGTGGAGAAGGGACATGTAGAAGGCAGTCTCAGGCACAAGGCCAGCCTGGAGACCTCTGGCCTTTGGTCCCTGCCTCCATAAACATCACTGTGCATTGTGCACACCTGGGGTGGCTCCCAGTCAATGCTGCCCACAGGGTGGGACAGTAAGCAGATGTGGCCATCATTCTTGCACCGCCAGCCTTCTGAGATTCAGCCTTACTAATTCTCACCTTCAGCCCAAGCCTTACACAGCTACCCAGGCTGCAATGACCTCTGACAGCTTTGCCCCACCATGCCCTCATGCCATGATGTTCCTGCCGTGGAGCCAGACAACCAAAGACTGAACTTCCTGAAACCATGAATCAAATATACTTTTCCCTCTTTAGATTTTAGGCATTGGGCATTTTGTCCCAGCAACAGCTAAGCTGACTAATAGAGTTCCCAAACCCTGAGACAGCACATGTCTGGGGTAAGGACTGAGAACCAAAATCAGCTCCCTCCCCACCCACAACCAGCCCTAGCACAACCTATTCCTAGCTCCTTCACAGTCACTAGAGCTCAAAGGGTACAAGAAAAGGCATAGTCCTTCCAATTTCCTGATGAGAGCTTGCTATGTTTGGATCTGATTTCTGTGTCACTCAAAGACCCAAGTTCTGTAGCCTGGTCCCCAGTGTACTGGTGTCAAGAGGTGGAAGAACCTTCACTAACTGGTGAAAGGTTACAAAGCTAGGTAGGTAATCCTCCAAAGGGATTCATGCAGGTGTCATGACACAGGGTTAGTTCAAGTGAGAATATGTTGTCAAGAGAGTCTGGCACCTCCATTGAATCCATCTCTCAAACATTATGATGTCATCTATCATGAGGTCCTCTCCAGAGCTGGGCAGACATTGATATCATCTTCTTGGATCTCCATAACTGTGCATTAAATAATCCTCTTTCTTTTGTAAGTTATCCAGCCTTGGATGCTTTGTCACAGCAACAGCAAAGAGATTAGCACAGACAACATGGCTCCCCTCCTTTATAAAGTGGAAGTAGATAACATTCCTTAGTGGAGTTCTGCCAGTTGCCTGAGGATGCATGTGAAGGATTCTCGATACAAGCATCCCCTATATCCTAAATACACGTGAACCACGTTGAGCTTGAAGGTATAAATTTGAAATAAATTGTACTATCCAAGAGAGACTGCAAATTATAAAATCTTCCCAAGATGTTGCCATGGATGAGAAAGAAACTCAACAGGGCACGGATAAAAGAGCTGGCTGGGGAGCAATAAAGACGATCCTGTTCACAGCACTCTGGGCTGAGCATCCTCAGCCTGCCAGCTACAAGGAGGAATCAGCACAGTCACCCCCTCTGAAGTTCCGGAGGGGCCGCTCCTGTCATCATTTCCTCAAGAAACAGAAAACAAACTCCGCACTGCTCTTTCATCGTGTTCAGTAAAGGAGAGAGAGATGGAAAGGGGCAGAGGAAAGGAGCTCACAGTCAGCTCATCTGGTACTTCCCAAACATCACTTTCCATATTCCAGCAACAAATTCAACAGATGGAAAATCCAGTCTCCAAGAAATGAAGCAATTAATCTGAGTGTTAAAAACGTGCATCCTGCTGTGTGTGACACAAAAGCCACACTTTTTTCTGTGGCACAAATACATGATCGCACAAAGGAACCAACATCCCCTTTATTTTCTTCAAGTCCATCACTCTTCAGAGACTCTCATCCCCACGGAGCCTGGCTGTAACATCATTGGTTTCCCTGCACTTTCCTGGACACTGGTAACCGCTGCTCCCGCTGCAGTCCTGCTCCCACTGTCTGGCTCCCATGGAGAAGATGGCCAAGGTGACGGATCTTTGAGATAAACCACAGGTCTGAGCTCACTGGATAGCACCTTTTATGTTTGAATGCACACTGTACTAGCTTTCCCTTTGCTACTGCTGGATATGGTACTCAACACCTCCAAAGGAGAGTTTTAATTTGGCTCATAGTTTAAGGGGATTCAGTCCATGGTTAACAGTCTCCAAGGAGAAGCAGCCTGGTGTAAGGGTGTGGTGGGGTAATGTTGCTTAGTTCACAGCCACCAGGAATCAGAGCTGCAGAGCAGGGGCAGAAAGGATGTGATGAGGGACCACATAGAAACCCCAGGGTGATGCCCCAAGACCCAACCAGATACACCAACCCCCCAGGAGGAACCCAAAGCCAACTAATTTAACACCAATCTTTACAGTAACACCAACAAAAAAAAAACAGCAAAAATCTGTTCTTGCTGTATAGCACAATCCTCTATTTCACAGGCACAACTCCCTACTAGGTCAGTAGCATGGAGACTGTGGGCTCTGAAGGAATTTCTTCAGGACAACTCAGTCAGAGTTTAAGTGGCTCTCTACCTTCCCCACACTTTCTCCTGTCCAGTCTAACAAAAACGCTCAACTGTACCAGATATAGTTTCCTTCCTTAAGCAGATTGACACACCACCAGGTACTTTATATACAGATATTGATTTGGCAAGTGCTTTTTTCTCCATACCTATCCATAAGCACCATGAGAAACAATTTGCTTTGAGCTAGAAAGCCAGCAGTACACCTTCACTATACAATCTCAGGGTTATGTTAACTCTCCAGCCCTGTGTCACACCTTAGCTCACAGGAATCTTGATTGCCTTTCTCTCTCATAAGGTATCACACTAGTCCATTACACTGAGGATGTTATGCTGATTGAGCCAAGTGAGTAGGATAGAACAATCACCTTGTATCTGTTAGCACAGCATTTGGGGGCCAGAGGATGGGAAATAAATCTAACAAAAATCAAAGGTCTTTCTACCTCATGAAATTTCTAGAGTCTGGTGTGGAGCACAGGGAGCTATCCTCTAATGTGAAAGTAAACTGTTGCATATGGCTTTCCCTACAACTAATAGGGAATAGTCACAACACCTAGAAGACCTATTTGGATTTTGGAGGCAACACTTTGCTCACATAGGTGTCTTGCTCCAGCCCTATCACCAATAACTTGTCATTTTTAGTGACAAGAACTGGTTCTGTCACTAAACCAGAAAAGGCTCTGCAACAGATCCAGGCTGCTGTACATGCTGCTCTGCCACTGGGGCCAGAGGATCCAGTACATCCATATATATATATAATATATATCATATATATGATATATATATATATATATCATAGCAGGTCCAAGGGATACAAATAAGTTACATGAAGAAGTTGCCCAGATGCCCTGGCTCTTAATCCTGATATATTCCCCTGTTCCCCAGCATGCACCTATGGCCTCATCAGGTGTACAATATGATCAGCTGAGGAAGAGAAGGTGAGAGCCTGGCTTATGGGTAGTGCTGCATATTCTGGGCAGCATACCAAGTGGGCAAGTTGGAAGTTGCAACCTCATACTCTCTTTCTAGGATATCCCTGAAGGGCAGTGCTGAAGGGAGGTCATCACAGGGGCAGAACTTTGGATAGTGCATCTGGTAGTACATTTTGCGTGGAAGGAAAAAATGGCCAGATATATAACTGCATATTCATTTCATAGGGTGTAGCCAGTGGTTTGTCAGATGGTCAGGAACTTGGAAGGAACATAACTGGGAAATGGGTGACAAAGATATTTGGAGAAGAGGTATGTGAGTAGACCTTTCCATATGGTCAAGAAATGTAAAAACATTTGTTTCCCATATACACACTCAGCAAAAGTTAACCTCAATAGAAGATTATTAAGACACCTTAATAATCAAGTGGATAAGATGAGCTGTTGTGTAGATAGTGGGCAACTTTCTTTTTCAGCCGCCCCTCTAATTACCCAGTGGATTCATGAACACAGCGATGGCTGGGTTGGAGGTTATGCATGGGATCAGCAACAGAGACTCCCACTCTGCAAAGCTTACCTGGATGTAGTCACTGATGTACGTTCAATGTGCCAAGAGCAGAGATCAACCCTGAGTCCTCTAAATGGCATCATTCCCTGTGATCAGCCTGGTGATAAGTTGATTATATTGGATAACTTACATCATGGAAGGGACTGCACTTTGTGCTTACTGGCATAGATATCTATTTTGGATATGGATTTGCCTCCCTTATATGTAATGCTTCTGCCAAAACTACCATCCACAGGTACACAGAATACCTTACCCACTGTTATGAATTCCACATAGCATGACCTCTGACCAAGGAATGCATTTCACAGCCAAATAAGTGAGGCAATGGGCTCATGCTCATGGAATTCACTGGTCGTACCATGTTCCTCACCATCCCTAAGTGACTGGATTACTAAAGGTGCAAAGGACTTTTGAAGATACAGTTATAGTACCAGATATGTGGCAACAGCTTGTAGAGCTGGGCTGAGGTTCTTCAAAAGGCTGTAAATGCTTTGAATTAATATACACTGTGTGGTACTGAGTCCCCCATGGCCAGGATTGACAGCTACAGATACCCTTGATGGGGTAGTAGTTGGAATGGAACTACTCATCATTTCATGAAATGATCCACTAGCAAAATTTTGCTTCCTGTTCCTGTGCTTGTATGTTCTCCTGGCTTAGAAGTCTTAGCTGGAGAGGTGGAGGAAGGCTTGTCCCAGGAGCAACAATGATACCATTAAAGTGAAAGCTAAGACTTTCTCCTGGTCATTTTTGTCTCCTCGTACCTCTGAGGAAACAAGCTACAAAGAGAGTCACAGTGTTGTCAGGGGTACTTGAATCAAACTGTCAGGGGGAAATTAGACTATTATTCTATGATGGGGTGAAAAGAGGAATATATTTGGAGTACTGGAGATCCCTTAGGGTATCTCCTAGTGTTATCATGCCCTATTATTAAAGTCAGTCAGAAACTATAACAACCCAACCAAAGCAGAACAACAAATGGTCCAGAGCCTTCAGGAGCGAAGGTATGGGTCTCCCTCTAAGGGAAGAACAAAGACCTAATGAGAGGCTTATAAAGGCCAAGGGAATACACAATGAGTAGTAGAAGAAGATAGTTCTAAATACCAGCCACAGTCCTTTGGTCAGCTACAGAAATGAAGATTGTAATTGTACTATTTGTCTCTTAATATAGTTCTAAGGTAATATAATGTTGATAGTCTTAATACAGATTCTTAAGGATTGTTAAACTTGTGTCATAATGTTCAATATATGAAATGTTAAGAATAAGTATCACCCAAAGAAAACTTACCTTCAATTCTGGGGAGGGAATTGGTGCATTTCCATTTGTACACAAGATAGTTATAACATGTTAAGTGTGACTGTGAATTTGTCTTTGTATCTGGAGACTGGTTTTTAAAACTGTGTCTGGCTGTCAGGTTGACAAGGGACAAGTTGTGATGTTTGACTTAATGTGTCTACTTGAGTAAAAGAAGCTCAATGAAATCAGCTCAGCAATTCCATACTCTAGGGTGTGCAGGACCCACCCTAGGTTGGCCTGTATCCTAGATGGTATAAAGGAGAAATGAAGAAGGATGGATCTGCTTCTGCTTCACCTCGGGCGTCACCCCTGGATTCCAGTGCAGACTCTTCAGCTTCCACGATTGATCATTGGCCAGCCTCCTGATATGGGCTTTCAAGGGACACTGCAGTGAGCTTCAAACCTTCAGTCTCCAGTGTGAAGACAGACCCTCTTCAGTCTTCCTCATCTGACTCTGTGGGTGTCCACTTAAGGTGCTCATTTAAATTCTCCTGTATTTGTACATCAATTTATATCTGTTTCTCTAGTAGATACTGATTAATACAGTTCTTGAATAGAACTATACATCTTAAGTGTTTTCAGGGGTTATTCTATCGTGGAGAAAAAAGTATAATCACAATTACTTTCTCAAGAGATAAAATATTTTACCTCTGTTTCTTAATTTTTTAGTTTTTTATAACAACAGCAAATTGGTTGGAGCCCAAGGAGCATCAGCTTTGGGTGAAAGAATTCTGACTTCTGGCACACACAACAATTTTCCATCTTTTACTCTTTCGTTTCAAATTTATGAAATCTACACTTCTCTGCACTCTCATTTTTCCCATCACCCCTTCAGTTTCATAAAAAAGGGACAAAGTGGCTCACAATATTTAAATAGGTACATAAAGGTGCTCTGGTGTATGAAAGTGTTTTGTGGCTAAATTCAGACTGCTGGCCAATGGGCACAGTCTCCAGCACCAGCCAAACATAATTTCATCAGCTCACCAGCAAATGAGTTTGACCAATATGGAAGATCTCTTCATTTCCTTAATGTTGTACTATATATGTTTTTTACTGGTAAAATTAACATACAATAGTGTTTTGCATTCACTACAAAAACTGAACAGTAGAGTTGTATTTAAAAAGCACTCATTCTTGGGGGCTGGTGAGATAGCTCAACAGGCTAAAGTGTCAGCTTAGGCAAGCCGAGGGACTGAAGGAAGCCAAACCTAGGGCAGGCTGAGCTGGCCAGAGGCTGGGAAGAGTGGGGCAAACCTATAATCCCAGCACAGGGTGGGCTGATAAGCAAGAGGATCACCACAAGTCTGAGCTGCATAGTGAGACCCTGCAACAATCAAATACATTTAAGAAAAAAAGCACCTCTCTCTCTCTCTCTCTCTCTCTCTCTCTCTCTCTCTCTCTCTCTCTCTCTCTCTCTCTCTCCTCTCTCTCAAACCCTTTCCACTCCAAATGCCACACCTGGTGACAGCCAAGTTTAACTGTTTGGTGTGTTGCTTTACACACTTTTCTCTCTGCATAAGTGTATGTAAGTAGAAGTATGCAACCATTCTATGCTCTGCTGCATTAATTTTAATCTTGATGAATTCATACTGTGCTCATTATCTTACAATTTGTTTTTTCAACCAGTGAACAGCCTTCCAGACCTCTGGAGAAATCTAGTTAATTTCAACTTATGCTTAATACTTCACATTATGGATAGATCGTCATTTATTTATCCATCCCAAAGATGAATCTTCAGATTAGTTCTAGATTTTTGGCACCACAACAAATTTCCTTGAGCACTTACAGGGAAAAAACCTGGTTCCATCATTTCTGCAAGAAAAATAGCCAAAATTGCATTTAACAAGTCTAAGAATTTTTGTGTTATTTATAGTAATTAGGTATCACCTATTACTTCCCAAAAACCTGTAAAACTTCACATTCCCATCAGCAACTTTTAAGAATATTATTTCTTATTCCCATTAGGAGCTATTTTCAATTGTTTCAGCAGCCACCAGAGCAAAAAATGGTACTTTATTCTTTTCTTTTTCATTGATAACATTAAGCATTCCTTTAAATATTAATTGGTCAATTCTATGAATGATTTGTTCCCAGTTTTCCCTGTTTTTCCATTGGCTTCTCTGTCTTGTCACTGTATGAATCTTCTATTGTTACCATAATGGACTCTCACAGACAAGGTAGCTTCAAGGATGCAAACATTTCCTAAAGTATGTATGGTGAGAAATCCAAACTCTTCCATAACTGGACAAAAATCCAGGGACAGTCAGACTGTATCCCTCTTGGAGGCTTTGGGGAACAATATGCTTCCTTACCTCTTCCAGCCTTTTGGGACCACCTATATAAGCTACTTTTTTTTCACTGCTGAGACAAAATATCCCACGCTCAAAGTATAAAAGGAAATGGCTTATTCAGCCCATAATCAGCCCTGGCTCTAAGGCAGATTGGTGTAGCACAGGGGCAATAATTCAAGGCAGTGGAAGTCAGCGATAGCAGCAAGAGCTAAAGGTAGGGCAAGCCTCTTTTCCTTCATTTATATTGTAAGCAAGCTATCCCCACCCCTTTAGGCAGATGTACCTAGACTGTCTCTGTGCTCTCCTCTTGTAAAGCATAAGGATCTTTATGAAGTAAGGATTAAATTTCTAAACTTCTCAAATTGACAATGTACCAACCACTACCATCAACCCCTTGTCAACTTAGCAAAAGGACACATTTCCTTAAATCAGTTTCCAGATACAAAGACATGGGTATTCTTACCATTTTACAAGTTGAACAGTATACCACAGGCTTAACAATTCTCAAGAACTGGCATTAAGTCAATCAACACTGTACTATATTAGAACCATAACAGTCCAGCTTTGGCTCCCAAACACCCATGCACATTCCTTTGTGCAAAGGGCACTTAATCCACCTCTAAGTGTTGCCACAGACCTAACAGTTTCAGTATTGGTGAAAAGTCCACATCTCAATTGTCCCCAGAGATATGAAGTAAACTCTTAGTTTCAAGCTCATGTACCAAGGAAAAGTTAAGCACTTCCAACATTCACTGGTGCAAGATAAACATTTTCATTCCAAAGGGGATAAAAGGAAATGCGACCAAAGCAAGTCCAAAATCCAGCAGGGCAAAAAAAATCCCATATTTTTATATGCAGCAAGTGAGGCAGTCCTGACAAGTTATGAGCTCCAAAAGGCTTGAGTGGTTCCACTTCCACTGCATTTCTGATAGTGATCACTCCCATGGCTTCTCTCATGCTTACTTTGTTCCCTTCCTGCAGATTTCCTCAGATGATCTATATCCCTGGATTTTCTGGTATCTTAACTGCACCTTTGGCTTCATCATGATAGCTTCACACATTGCCTATACAAGGGCACATTGCCTGGCCTCCCAGGCCTTCTGAAATCTAGGTGGAAGCCCTCTTAAACCAACAACTCTTGTTTTCTGTCTGTGCATAAAACCAGCACCATGTAGATAATTCCATGGTCAACTACCAGCTGTAGCAGTATCCAGGCTTCCCCGTTTTTTGGCTCTATGGGTCAAGTGCCTGGATCACTGATCACCCTGAATCCAGTTCCTCAGAACAAATTCTCTAGGGTGCCACCATTCTGGAACATGGTTCTGCTGTAAACATTCTAGAGCATGGAACCCTGTGGCTTTCTCCTCAAAGCAAAGTCTGTCACTTTTACAGTTTGAGGCTGAACAGGGTAGAGGCTTGCTTCTTCTTGTGATGTCCTCAGGACATCTTTTACTACAGTTTCCTTTCTGTTCAGGCTCACAAAATCATCCTACTGGGCTCTTTGCTCTTTATTCTCAACATAGAGAGAATATTGGCTATTATTGGCCCAAAGCACCCAATAATAGGTGTATCAGCATCTCAATGTTCAGATGAAATTTCTTCTGTGTGATTATTTGGTTCATCCTTAATCTCAATCTCAGGCAGTCTCTGGACATGAGCAAAATGTAGACAAACTTTCTACCAAGCCATAACACAAACATCTGGATTCCAGTAGTGTTATAGTTCGTGTGTAGTTGTCCCTCTAAATCCTCATGCAGTCATTGAGGCATGGTTCTAGAGTTTGTGATTAATTCATGATCCAAGGCTGGGATTATGGATCTGAGTACTGCTGGGATTATGGGCATGAGTGCTACACCCAGCCTGGGGCAGATAGTCTGAAGGCAATATAAAGAAAAGAGAAGCTTGCCTCTGTTGCTGTGCCATTGCTCCTCTCTTTTGGCTCTTGCTGGTTTTTGCCACCATGAACTGCTGCCCTCTGCCATATGGCACTCTGCTTTGGAGCCAGCTGTATGGACTGAAAGCTCCACAAACGGTAAATAAACCTTTCCTTCCTTAATTTTGGGTGTCAGATATTTTGTCCCAGCAATGGAGAAAAATAACTATGACAAGGAGCCAATGTAGTCCTTCTTCCAAGCAGAAACCTCCCAAGCTTGGTCTTTACTTGTTTTCTGGTTCTCTAAACTCTGATCAGAATCTCCTCCTCAGAACAGTCAAAGGAATTCCAGCTTTACTCTTTCAGGCCACATCTCTCAAACCTTTCTAAACTCTTCCCACAAGCCATTTCCAAAGGCTCTTGAACCACACGGTCAGGTATAGTCACAGCAATGACTCCACTTCTCTGATACTATATTCTATCTTGGTTACTTTTGTCTTGAGCTTTCAGTTACACAAAGCCCAAAATTAAGTAAGGAAAAGTTTATTTTCTTCACAGTTCATAGAGGTTTCCATAATCAACTGGCTCCAAAGCCATGTGGCATGGCAGGCGGGGCAACAGTTCAAGGTGGTGGAAAACAACAAAAGTTACAAAAGCAAAACATGGGGAGAACAAGTCTCTTTTCCTCCCTAATGCCAGGTATCCACCCTCATACCATCTCCGTGCCTTTCTGTTGCACAGGATGAGGATGTTTACAAAATGAGGATCATGGCGCCCTGCTGAGTTGCTTGGTTAAACTTCTAGACTTCTCAAGTTGGCACAATGTTTCAACCATTACACTGCTCTTGTTTTTGCATTCTCCCACAATGGCAAACCATCTTCCTCTCCCACTGATGGTTCCTGATTCTTAAGATTTGCTATCCTTGGGGCTGTAGAGAGAGCTCAGTGGTCTAAGTGCCTATGTAGGCAAGCACAAGGACCTAAGTTCAATCCCCGGTACCATGTGCCATGCCATCCCTGCCGTGGGTGCACTGAGCAGGCCACCAAGACCAGGTATGGTGGTGCACACCTGTAATCTCAGTGCTGGGAAGCCTGAAACAGAAGGATCACTACAAGTCCAAGCTATAGAGTGAAACCCTGTACTAAATGTACATATTAAAGCAAAAAAAAAGCTTTGCTCTCCTTTGCTATTAAAGAGCCATCAGCTTTACTACACCTGGGTAGTGGAGGATGACTCACCTCAGGGGCTGTCAGTCCCATCTGCAAAGATGTTTGATCATGTAAAGTAACTTACTGGTAGGTTCAGGGAATTAGGGTACAGCCAAGCTTTGGGGCTGTGATTCTTCCACATTGGCTAGTGTGTAAAAGCACATTTTAAGAAAGGCTATTTTCTCTGTTTGTGTAACTGCTATATACATTCTTTAACTTTACCATCTTATGTATTATTTATGGCTTTTCTTTCCATTTTGATGTCTGCTATCTTCAGATTTGCAAATAGCATTTCATTTCACTTTTCTGAAGGCGAGATATTTGTGACATAAACAATACTTTCCTGAATTTCCTGGTTCAAAGCCTAGATACTATGGCAGGAAAGTTTGATGGGGTACAATGAATCTGAATACCTTGAACTTCAAACCCTTCTGAAACATCCTTTGTAACCTGTTCCCTCAGGTTTGACAGGACTAGCTGACTGGCTTAGAGATGGTTTCACAACAATATCTGGAGCAAGAGGATTATAGTTGTAAGTGGAGTCTCATTCTCAAGAGCAAGCCCTCACTATTCCATCGTGCTTCAAGAGCCCTAACTAGGATCCATCTGATTCCAGAATGATCTGGGGAATGCATGTAAGTACAGAAAAAGAAGACAATACCCTAACTTATAGTATTTTGCTCATCTACATCAGCAAATACCTAGGGATTATTTGGAGATGGATTTTAAGTAAAGGAACCAGACTGGAGAGAAAGAAAAATAACTGTGACCCCAGCTTACTTTATGCACAGGCACACACTGACCCAGGGCTTTCAATGGGACATCTAGGAGTGGTTCTGGTAGAGTCAGTGATGATCTATCTTAAATCAACTGGAGGCCCTGAGACTTTCTTGGTTTAACTTCCTTGGAGAAAGCAATTGAAGGACTGAAGAGATAAGAATGTTCTCAGCATGACCCACTCTTACTTGTGTTTTGTAGGAGACACAGAGGCAATACACTTAATGAGGCATGGAGAAATATACCAATTAGGCATGCGAGTATCACTGTCAAAGTCCTGTAATCTCTCTCCTTGACTGGTCAGGTTTTTATTGCTTGCATCACCACTAAAAAAGGGTTCTTTGACTGCAGTGGGGATGAAGGGATGAAGTAGTCCTTCTCAGATCTTTTGGGCATCCTAATAACCTGGAGAGATGATTAAGCTACACACTGATGAAATCCTTTCCCCTCGAGAAGTCTCTGATTCAGTAGACCTGGGTAAGTAGGATGTGGAAATCTGCATTTCTAACAAGTTACCAGGTGATTTTGATATAAGACCTCCAAATGATATAGAGGAAACGTAACTCCCACTCTGTTAAGATGTCAGATATGCTGAGCTCTTGCTCCCCAAAATTGAAGGATGAATTGTAAAGAACAGTGAAGGTTAAGAGTAGAAAATATTTATTGAGAGAGACAGCTCCTGAGAGGCAGAAGGGGACCTGAAAAATAGATTAGCAATGAGCCCACATCTCAAATTAAGTTTTATAGAGCAGAATCATGAGGTAGGTATAACAGTCACAGGGTGGGTATGATGTGGGACAGAACTATGATCAACCAATATGATTACAAGTATAGCCACTTAGGTAAGTATGAGACAATGGGGAGGCAAATCACATAGCAAGTACAAATGGAAAGAATGTAGATCTTTTCTGGAAGAGATGAGTCAGGAAGTCCTGGTTTCCCACCTGGATGATTGATGTCTAGCTAGACTTTATTGCACAAGGTGATGCCAATTATACCATTTAACCGTTGTAGAGGCATGCCAACCTGGCCACTCCTCCATCCTGAGGCCTGGCCTTCAATGACTGCACCTCCAGCCACAGCTCTAATATGTTCTCATCTACTGCACTAGCTCCCTCAAGGGTCCAACCCAATCTGACTGTCTATATTTCTACCTAACTTTGTTGTCTGTAATAATTCGAGTGTAGTTAGATTAGGGGCTAGAACATAACATACTTAAAAGAAATAAATGAGGCCAGGGATATAGCTCATCAGTGTACCATCTGCCTAGCAAGTGCAAAGTCCTGAGTTTGATTCCCAGTACCAAAAAAAAAAAAAAGAATAAATACAGGCACTTACCAAAGGATGTATGGAGGTGGGTTACTATAGTGGGAAGATGGGTTAACTGATTTCACCAAAATGCTATGATCTAAGAGGATATTTATCAGTGGTTAAGTCTTGTCAATCTAAAACTTAGATTGACAGAGTACCAAATCCTTAATTGATGTGATCACTAAACTTATAAATAAAATAAAACAATAAATAAAAAAGATTTGGATTAGGTCTCCTAAGGCAGCAGTGTGAAGGGTCTTGGCTTCTCCTTGAATTCTGAGCATCCATGTCCTTCACAACATGTAAGAATTCAAGACACTGATACAGAACAGACTGTCAACTCCTTCCCAGCTTTAAGTGGGTCCAGGCTGATGATTCATGGAAAAGGTAACTAACTGACTGCCCAGCATGGTTAGGGATCAGTGGCCTGAAGGACCCAAAACATCACTGCAGCTCAACAGTGAGGTTTAGGGAAGATAAATGATAGAGTTTCTGCCTTAATCCATTACACAGCAGGCCACTGACCACAAAATCCACTCCATAGATACTTTCTCAGTGTCTCAGTTACTTTTTACTCATTGCCTGAACAAATACCAACACCCAAAATGAAGGAAGGATAGGTTAATTTAACTCCCAGTTAGTGGAGGCTTCAGTCCATACTCTACTGAAAGGCAAATGGCAGCAGTTCATGGCAGCAGAAAATAACAAAGAACAGAAGAGGCGCAGCAGCCATGGTGCCCATCAAGACTCTCTTCCTTCTATACTGACTGCAAAGACTGGTGCTCACCACAAAGAGTGGACCCTTTCCAAAGTGGTGCAGCTGTGGAGATCAAGCTGCTCTGAAGTGGCATGGCTGTGAAGTGACATAGTGAAGAACAGAACTCCTCCCAAGAAGTGGGGTGCAGAAGCCTTCCTTAACTCCTTTATATACACTTCTTTGGCTGAGTCACTTTGGAGTGGGTAATCCCCCCCCTAGGTTGGGGATTCCATGCCCCAGGGCAGATCCAGCCAAGCTTCCCACATCTCAAGTTGACACAACATATCAACCACCACAACCCACCCCTTGTCAAGCTGGTAACTATACATGTACTTCTTTAAGCCATGTCCTAATACAAAGACATGCTCTTTAACATTTCACAGCTTGGCCATTATAACACAGCTTTAGTAGTCTTTACCACTATTAAATCTATTAACATTATATCACATGAGAAGCATAAAATTCTGCTCCTGGTCCCCTAAAGACTCATACATATTCCTTTTTGCAAAAGGCACTTTATTTTGTCTGCAAGGGTTACCAACATCTTAAGTTTAAGCATTGCTAAACATTTCAAGTCCCAAGACTTAAGGTGAACTCTTGGCTGTGAGTCCCTGTACAAATGAAAAGTTAATCACTTCCAATATTTAAAAGTACAAGATCAAAATTATAGTTCAAAAAGGTATACACAGGAGCACACAAATCATTGGGACCAAGAAAATTCCAAAATGCAGAAGGGCAAACATTAAATCCTGTAGTTCCCTGTGGAACATCCAAAGCAACGTGTAATGAGTTAGAGCTCCAAAGTCTTCACATGGCTCCACACCTGTGGCACTTCTGCTGGTAGCTCCCATGGCTTTTCTTGGAGGCTGTCTTTGCCCTCTCCTTGCAGCTCTCCTTAGACAATCCATGTTCCTGGACTTTTTAAACTTCTGATGTTTCCATTGCACAGGCTTCTCACCCACAGCATTACATACTTCCCTCTCAGGGGCACATTGCCTGGTCTCCCAGGTCTTCTGAAATCTAGGTGGAAGCTTTCTTAACCTCAGAATTCCTGCATTGTGCATGCACCTAAAACCATTGCCACATGATGATGTCAGGGGCTGCTGCCAGCTGGAGCAGTAGCCAGGCTTTTTATTCTCTTGGCTGTAGGGTTGAGTGCCTAGATTTCTGAGCACTCTAAACCCTTATTCTGAGGAACAAATTCTCTATGTTGGTGCCATTGTGGACTTCGGTGTGGCTGCCTCCTTTATTCTGGAACCTGGTGTGGCTGCCATCTCCATTCAGGAATAGGGGCTCTGCAGCTTTCTCCTCAGAGCAAAGTCCCTCATCCTTATGATTCTGAGGCTGCACAGGGTGAGAACCTGCCACCTCCTATGATGCCTTCAGGACATCTTTTCTATTTTTCTGTTCCTCCTGGGCAATGGAGATCTCAGCTCTATATTTGCAGTCCACAGACATCCTAGCCCTCCCTTTCTGACCAAACTCACAACATTTAAATCACCCTGCTTGGCTCTTTGCTCTTGACTCTCATCATATATCTGACTAAAAGCCCCCAGGAATAGCCATGCTACTGCTTCAACATTCAACTGCCTTGAGATTTATTTTTCAAGATTAAAATAGTCCACTGTACTTAATCTCAGTCTCAGTAGCAAAATGCAGATAAATTTTCTGCCAAGCCATAACACAAATCATCTGCAGATCAACAATCAATGCAGTCCTTCTTCTTAGCAGAAACTTCCCCAGCCTGGTCTTTATAGGTAGGCTTTCTATGAGTCTTCTGGTCTTCTGGGCTCTGACCAGAATCTCCCATACAGAATAATTGAAGACATTCTAGTTCTTCACTATTAGGCAACCTTTCTAAACCTTTCCTATCTCTTCCCATAAGCCATTCCCAAAATTTTTTAATCTACATTGTCAGATATAGTCACAGCAATTACCCCACTCCACTGATACCAAATTCTGTCTCAGTTACTTTTTACTCATTGCCTGGACAAAATACTAACACCAAAAATGAAGGAAGGAAAGGTTTATTTAGCCCGCAGTTAGTGGAGGTTTCAGTCCATATTCCACTGGCTCCAACACAAATGGTAGCAATTCATGATGGCAGAAAACAACAAAGAGTAGGGGAACAGCAGTGTCCACCAAGATTCTCTCTCTTCCTTTTATTCTGACTGCAAAGATCAGCACTCCCCCACAAAGATCAGAGCTCCTCCAAAGTGGCACGGCTGTGAAGTGGTGCAGTGAAGATCAGAACTTCTTCCAGGAAGTGGGGCACAGATGCCTTTCTTAACTCCTTTATACACCCTTTCTACACAGAGTCACTCTGGTGTGGGTTCTCCCTGCCCTAGGGCTGGGCTCCCATGCCCCAGGGCATAGAACCTACAAGCAGATCTAGCCAAGCTTCCACACAATGTATCAACCACCACACCCAGCTACTGAATACACAGTATGTGCTTTCAGTTCTCACCACGTGGAACTTCAGTGTATTAAAGTTCCTAATTTCTAAAGGAGAACTATTCTACCAAATATACCAGAGGTTGAAACTCTCCCTTGGCAATTGGGTGCTCTACATGCAACCAAACCATTCAAGAGTAAAGGGTGATAACTCTACAAGCTGGAATATCAGCCTAATCAGCCAGGAGAGATGAGGTTACTGCTGCTCAGCAGGCCAAGGACAAGGATGTCTGAAATGATGGGAATAATGAGAATACATACATGCACAGAGCATAATGAATGTATGCACATAAACACACCTGTATGTTGTGATGTTGTGCTTTATGCGCACATTGATCTGTACATATTATTAAATATATACAACATATTGTTATATTACTATAACAATTCTTAACAAAAAATTGTTAAGAATTTTTTGAAAGGCATCAAAAAGTGAATTTACTTAACCATACTCAGCTGATAATACAGCAAGTCAGTGAATAATTTGTGCTATAGCATGCTGAATGAACTGAAAACAAAAGTTGGTCAGTAGAAAGCAGAGGAACTTTGTCTTGAAGGCATCAGAACTGAGAGGCTTGTAATCATCTGGCATCCATTTAATGTCATATCTGTGATTAGAAATGTACATGATAGGATCTCCAGAGATCTTCTGGACTCTCCATTTAAGGTCCCAGTTAACCATGACCACAATGTAACACTTGTGCTGAGTTACTCTCTGAATTAAGCAGTCATTTGCATAGGTCCCTTTATGTGTGCAAGGTAGTCATTCAAATCGAGGATCCTCAGCAATGCTTGGGGCCACTCGATACTTCTGTCCCAATTTCTCAGTTTCTGCCATTACACCAACAGTTACACAAGGGATACACTTAGCACACAGACAGTCCATCATTGATTGTACCAAGTCCAACTCGGCTTTGAGGGAAAAGTTGATAAAGTTGGTATCAACCAAGATATGAGAAGACGGGATCAAGAATGGACTCTGAGCAAACAAAGAAAGCAAAAAGAACAACTGAGATCCATTAAAATAATAGATATAAATCTTAATGTATCTACACTTACATAGTATACTGGTTGATACATCATGTCAACTTGAGAGTTTAAAAACTTAACTAAATCAAGTCAGCAATTCCACACCCTATGTTGTGGAGGCCACAACCTCAGGCATAGAGGCCCCATCCTAGTGACTCATCACTTAAAAGATATTAGAAAAGAAAAGGATAGAGCATTCCATTTCCGCAGAGGAGCTCTAGTCTTCACAGTCAGCTTAGACATTGTCTCCTGGTTTCCAGGGCAGACTCTTCTACCTCCACCTTGGACCCTTCAGCCTTCTGGTGTAGACTACCGGGAACTTGACCCAACCCGTGGGCAAGTCGAGGTAGATCCTAGAGGGGGAGTGGGGATAAGAATGAGACAGGAAGACACAAGAAATGGAGACAAGACAGGATTCTGATCAAGTCTCGTTTATTCAAAGGAAATTCTGGGTATATATAGTGGAGGCATAGGGAAATGACGTCAGCAGGTAAAAGGCCCGAGTAACTAGGCAACCGGGCGACGACAGGAAGTCCTACCCCTGGGGTGTAGCAGGAGACTTATGGGAAATAGGCGGGGTAAGAAGAATTAGGAATTTAACTCAGCAGAGGAATGGAAACTTAAGAATATGGCAGAGACTATTGTAAAACGGATGCCAGTCACAGGTTTCCCACAGTAGACTCATCTGCTTTCCACAACAAAGTCATCAGCTTCCTGATGCAGACTTTATGCAAAACACTACAGCTGCTCCAGAGTCTGGACTGGATCCTTTAGTCTCCAGTGCGCATTAGCTGGAGTCTGCATGCTTCCTCATCCGACTCTGGCTGAACGTCATAAGCCAGTCTTACGATTTGTTATACATTTATAAGTCTTCTGTTATATCTGTTCCTCTAGTGAACTCTGAATGATGCACATGGAAAATTAACAAACTAAATGCTATAATGTAAAGGTAAGAGTAGCCATGCATGGTGGCACATACCTATAAGCTAGCTAGTCCTTAGACAAGGCAAAAAAATCATAAACTCAAAGTGAGTATGGACAATTTATTGGTGCTACTTAGCATTGCAAGGCCCCTGCTTCCAGGATTCAAGGGGCTAAAGTCTCCTAGAGGTGGTTTCCAGGTTGTTTTCTTTTCTGAACAAGGACTTTGTCAAGAGAAGCTTGAACAGCAGCAAAGTTTTACATTTATTAAGGCAGAGGGGAAAAAGGTTCTTAAAAGTGAATTTAAGCTGAATAAAAGAAAAAAAACAAAACCACACCCTACAGCATGACAGATGACCACCATGGATGAGAGAACATGGAGGCAAAACCTTTGATGCCCAATGTCCTTTTTGTATCCCCAGTTTCTCAGGTGACATCAAGTCTAGGCCACCCTCGCCATGGCCTAGTGTCTTTTCTCATTCAGTGCTGAAAAAAATAAAATTAATGAAAAGGAAAAGCTATCACACAGACTAAAAATCACCTATTATGTGCTTCCTACAAAACATATACCCAGAATACAAGGATGTAGAAAGATGGAAGTAAAAGACAGAAATGAATATGTATTATACAAATGTTTTTTACAAAGCTAATAATTTCACAATATATCAGAAAGAATAAACTTTAGGACCAATAAATCATAAGTGACAAAAGAGAGTAGTTCATAATTTTAAGTGTCAACAATCAGTAACATTGAAAAAATATAAATTCATATGTACATAATGGTACAGAATCAAAATACATGAACTGATAATTGATAACCCTAAAAGAAAATAAATAAATTTACAATTGTACATTGTCAAATTTTTAAGATATTTCTCTCCATAATTGACACAAGTGGGAAAACATTCAGAAATAAGAATGATTAAACACATTTAGTATATATTCATTAACTGGCAAATATAAGAAATATATCTCAAACTACAAAACACACCATTATTTTCAAGTACATATAGAAGATTTACCAAAATCAATCATGTACAGACTCAATAGCAAGTATCACTAATACTTAAGAATTAAAATATCATGGTATGCTCTTTCACTTGAATGAATATAAGCTTGAAATCAATAATCAAAAGATGAGAAAATTTCCAAGTGCTTAAAAATTAAGCAGTATATTTCTATATTGCAAGAAAAAGTTACTGTGGAAAAACAACAAAGTCACTGAGAAAGAAATTAGTGGAACCAGAACCTTCACAATTGAATCTAGAAAATGAAATATTCTCCATCCCGCCTGCCCCCGCCCAGCCCCTGAGACTGGCCAGAGACAGCGCGGCCGACTCCGCCGTCCTGCTCCATCCCGCTCGCCCCCGCCCAGCCCCTGAGACCGGCCAGAGACAGCGCGGCCGACTCCGCCGTCCTGCTCCATCCCGTCCGCGCCTGCCCAGCCCCAGAAACCAGCCTGAGACAGTGGCTGACTCCAGCGGCCTCCTGGATCCCGCGCCAAGCTCTCCCAGCGAGAGCGAATTTACAGGACTCACCAGGCTTCCCAGATCAGTGAGAGGGTGGTGAGTCTGAGGGAGAGCCTTTGGCTTCTTCCCACACACGCTACGCGGATCCCTGTCCCCAACCCCTCCAAGCCAGTGACTGGCCTGAAACCTCAGGTCCCACTCACCAACACCTCCCCGAACCCCTGACCTAAAGCCCACTGATTGAGTGGGAATTTCCCCGATTCTCTGGGCATCAAAGGTCAGTGAGTGTAGAACCTCAGGCCCGTCGTGCCTGAGATACATTTCCCAGGGATTAAGCTGCCCGTCACCTCACGTGGCCCAGTGACAGCTCCAGGCACACTGTGCCAGAGAAACACTTCCAGGTGATTACTGGTC
>PVKA01038530.1:0-20172 GCA_004027165.1 Ctenomys sociabilis
TTGTCATTAAAAGTTACCATAAAAATCTAATCAAAAAGGCTATTACTTGGTCAGTAGATTAATCCATTGATGAATTTATTGCAAATGGGCTTATTAGGAGATAGAATTTAATTGGATGTAGAAGTCACTAAGACATGAATTTGGAGGGTATACCTTGTCCCTGGTGCCCACCTCTCCTCCACTGTCCTCTCCTCTCCTCTCTTTTCTTCTCCTCTCGCCTCTCCCCTCTCCTCACCTCTCCTTCCCTATCCTCTTCCCCTCTTTTCCTCTTGTTCCTCCTCCCCTCCCCCTTCCCTCATTTTGCTCTCCCCCTTCCCATTCCTACCACTTCTTATCTACCTCATCCTTCTTCTATGATGCCTTTGCCTTGGAGACAGCCAACCATGATCTGAAACCTCTGAAACAGCCAAATAAACCTCTCCTCTCTTAAACTGTTTTTCTCAAGAATTTTTGTCAAAGCAATATAAAAATAACTGTTATTAATAACATAATTTTAACCTAGAAGTTGTTTAAGTATCAAAATTCTCAAGTACCTAACCTATACTTCCTGAAAGGGAATTTTATAACATCTGAATGATACATTTCTGTTGTGACACACAGTAGGCAACAAATTCTTTCCATTAAACATTTACCACTACTAACTGTAAAAGAATACACACACAGAGGACCAGCCAGATAGTTCAGCAGACTAAAGCACCTCCTTAGTAAATTGCCACCCTAGGGCACACTGAAATAGCCAAAGAGAAAGGGCATGGTGGCACATGCCTGTAATCCCAGCATGGGATGCTGAAAACAGGAGGATCACTAGGAGTCCAGTCTGGGTAGTGAGACCCTATTGATCCTGGACTAAACACTTTTTTAAAAAAAAGTTCATACACATACACACACACACACACACACACACACACACACTAAGGGAAATTAAGAAAATAGTGCTGATTTTTCTTTCCCTGAGAAAACCAACAAATTTAATAGGCTATAATCTCTGATGTCTTTTAAATACTTAAAGTTTTAAGTTTTAATATTCAAGAATATAATTACACACAACACACGGGATTTGTCATTTTAATTTAGCTTTCTACTTTTATAAAAGTCATATTGTAAAATGCATTCATTTTAGGCTTGAAGTTAAATTTGTACAATCTAGGAAATGAAGCTAAAAAGAAGTAAAAGCTTCATGACGAGAACTGTATAAACTACATCAGTTTAGTTGAGTTGCACCTATATTTCCATGAACTTTCTTCCTGTCTGGTTTTGGCTAGGATTAGTCACAACAGAAATTTATATACCTGGGAAACAAAAGTGAGGGACTGACCTCTTTCCTTCCATCCCTCCAACTTCTCTTCCCTTTTCTTCTCTCTTCCTTTCTTCCTCCCTCTCTTCCTTTCTTTTTTTTTCCCTCTCTGAAAGTCAGTGTAGAGAAACACAGCACAGCGACCCATGTTCCTTACTGGTAATCTGCTGCTCGTTCACCTCATGCTTACAGCTAGATGCCTGGGCTCCAGCTTCTCACGCTCTTCCTGCTTCCCACCATTTGCTTCTCATTAAGCTGGGCTGGGCCTCAGTGTGTGGCAAAAATTGCCATGATTGGGTCACCTACGTGATGCAGGTGTAATGAGAAGACCACTGAGTTTCTGTTTCGCCCTGCTGTCAGTCACCTCACGTCGCACTCAGATCTCCAGCAGCCAGGCATTAGGAACAACATCGCTGACATTAGGAACTGCATGCGAAGTTTCGACATTCCACATCTGGAATGTGATGGTATTTCTAAATTTTTCACTTTATCTTACTCCTTCTTCCCTTAATAACACTTTTGTTTAAAAGTAATTATACTACTTTTATTGTATTGTTAAATTTCTCTGAAAATTGAAAAAATCATCTGCAACAATATTAACACACAAACACACTCACTCATTGAAACTCAGTAGAAAACCTCAACACGTTCCCACCTATGAACGAATTGCTCCTTCACTTTGTTTTCCAGAGAAACATCAACTGGGTTTCATGTAAAACCAAGTTTTAATCCGGTCCTTCAATTTTGTAGTGAACACATCAGCATTACAACACAAGCATGTATGTATGTGGTCCTCTTCGCATGTGCTATGGACCTTGGCCATGTTAGCTACCTCTGTCTATTTTTTCATTAAAAAATTAGGACTGAGTTCTAAATCATAACTTGATATGATTAAATAACTAAGGTAGATATAGTTACTAAAAGAATTCCTGGCAGAGTCAGTATTTTGTAATAATTAGTTCCCGTACATTTCAAATTTAGAGAACTACCAATGAGTGAAACATTAAAGACATCTGTAGTCATATTATGAGTTTGTGCAATCTGTTATACCTACTGTTTTATGTCTAAGTTACAAGGGCCATGAGTTCTGATGTGCCTTGTTCTTGCTATGGATTTCTATGATGCATTTCACTATTTTCTGTGCTTTTCTATTGAATTACATTAACATGCTGGCCATGCAACCCTTCCCATTAGGCCATTTGAGTTAGACCTGCTAACCTGCAACAATTAGCAGAACAATGCTAGGAAGAGTTATAATAAATTGTTCAAATTAATCAGTTCCTGCCCCTGGAGTTATGAGAAATCCCTCAAACTGCATTCTGCTACATAGTGAAGGAGCAAAAGGGTGTCACAGAGATCACCCCAATATCCATTCCAGCCATATACTATTACATATTTAGGAATCAGTACTTTGGGGAAGACTCTTTTTAGATCTTCCATCATAAAGATTACCATGAATTTTTAAAATATCTCTTTTCCCTTGCCTAGATCCCCTTCCCATTAGAAATGGAAGGAAAAAAAGTGAGAAAAGAAGGAAGAAATGGAGACAAAGCTTTTATAAATAAGGAGAGGCAAAAGCATGGAAGGGGAGGTTGGGGAATGGAAAATAAAGAATCGAGATACATCATGTACAGATGCAAATTTCCTATGATGGATGTGATTATTACGTAGACCTGGATTTAATTTAAAACTTACAATAACATAAAATATCACTTAACATTCTATGACTCTACTCAGACATGACTGGCTGCCCATTCAACTGATTTACTGACCCATGAGTCATATTGTAGTACTTAAACAAAGAATAAAAATCTAAATTGGAGCCTTGAGTTTGTTTGTTAGCTGTGTTGAAAAGAGTTTACCATCGTAAACTTGTTTGCTTACTCACAAATTAAGCATGTCATAATTAGCACATTCATAGTATAAAAATAAGGAATAAATAAGACATGAAGTACCTGAAATATGTAAAATTATTTGATACATATTAGGCATGACTGCTGCTTAAAAACTGATTTATATAAGACAATGACCTAATTTCTCATTGTTATAAATGACTGTTGAGGGTTTTCACCTCCAGGACAAGAAGTCTAAAATTAAGAAAAGGAACTTCTAACAACAGAATGTCAAAGTTCAGTCACCTGATCAAGGAATTTTTATAGATAAAATGTATTTTTATATGGTCTGAAATCATAGGACAGATGTATTTGATTCTGTTTTTATTGAAAAGATGAAAAAAGTGAAAAAGCAGGATTTCTCTAAAATCTCATTGTCTACAAATTAACCTGAATATATTCATACTTAGAAGGAAAGAAGCCAATCATGTGTCATTCTTCTTTTAAGACTAATATTTTATAAAAACTTAATCTTAGGAGAACATTACACATTGAGATCTTTTGGAAAACAAGTCAAGGAATGAATTATCTGAATGATAACTTGTTTTAGTACCATTAGCAATCTGCATGACCACCCCCCCAACCTTCACTCAGTGAATCTTCCAATTTGCCACATGCTATTTTATACTTTTGTTAAAATCTATTTATGCATTCACATTACTTATTCACAGCCAGGAGATCAGAGTCCTAAAACAGAAATCACATTAAACGCTGCAGACAGAATGTGGCAAGGCTGTAAAATTACCCATCCATAGTTATGAAGCTGTTATTAACCCTATGGCAACAGGCCAATTTAGAGAAGTTATTTAAAGTTGTCATTCAGGAAGTGCTATCATTCTATGGTGATCCCATATTTTCCGTATCAATTACATTTGATTTATACACTTGTTTTTGCTTTTGTAGTGCCTGAAAGTTGCCCACTGATGTGGGCAGTTAGTGATGTCTTCTGCAGTTAGTTAAAACTAAATTGAAATTATATTTATATATTTGACAATAAATGCATTGAATAGTTTTATGTTCTTATGCTCAATTTTACATTACTCCTGAATATTCTATTTCAATAAAATCAACTTCAATGGCCTCAGCTGCAACCAATGAGTTTGATTCATACAAAACAGAGGGGCCATCTTCTTGGGATTGGAAAAGGAGAAGCAAAGGAGGAAAAACAAATAATTTCCAGAGACAAATAAAATGATTCAAACCAAACATAGTGGCACAGGTCTATAATTCAGGCACTCAGGAAACTGAGGCAGAAAGATTGCTGCAACTTTCAAGCCAGCTGGACTACATAGCAAGACCCTATCTATAAATAAATAAATAAAATAGTAAAGATTGGATCTTTTGGTTTCTTCCTTTCAGCATTTTGATGTAGCAGTACTTTTATGTGAACTGAATTTTAGTGAGCTTTTAGTTCTGGAGTTACTGTTCATTCTTTCAAGTTACTATAGTAATATATCACTCTTAAATTGACACTTCAAAACATTCATCATTGTGATGAAATGAAATGGTCAAAGAACAATTAACTTTAAACAGGAGAAAATCAGAATGTTAGGAGAATTAAGATGTGGCTTTATCTACTTAATTATAGACTGTTTTTGTATAATTAATTGTCTTAAATTGAGGTTAGGGCCAGCGAGATAGCTCAGTGAATAAAGCGCCTGATTAAGCAAGCTTATGCAAGCGCAGGGACAGCAGTTCGATCCCCAGAACCACATGCCATGGCAACCCCATCTCCAGGATGGGCGGGCTGAGCCAGCCAGAGTCCGGACATGGTACTGTACGCTAGTAATCCCAGCACTGATGTGGCTGAAAGCAGGAGGATCAGCATGAGTCCAAGCAGCATAGTGCAATAACCAAATATATTTTAAAGAAAGATGAGGGGCTGGAGAGAGGAATCAGTGGAATAAGTGCTTCCCTGGCAAGCATAAGGGCCTGAGTTCAAGCCCCAGTTCCACCAAAAAAAAAAAAGATGAGCTTAGTTTATGTTTGAAAAAAACACATTTATCCCTTTATATTATGATTATTTTTAACATGCTTATTAAATATATATTCATTCTTTCTGACAAATTAAAATTAAACTGAAGAAAACAGTAGAAAGATATTAAATACAAACATGTAGGAAACTAATTACTAGTAATTAATTTATGTCACAGACAATGACAACTCTTAAAAACCTTTAGAAAATTTATCATATTTTCACAGTAATCCTTATTTTATGCAACACAATGTTGAAAAACTCCAAACAAAGAAAATTAAACAATGTATTATTTTAAAAAGCAAATAAATGACGCTCATTTCTTTATAGCTAAATTGAAATTAGCAAGTTGAATAATGATTAACATTGCAGGAGGGAGGGAAATATGGGATAAAAAAGGATTCAAAGAAAACTGACAGCTATTGCTGGTGTTCTGTCAGGCACTGACACGCTATAGCATACAGTGCAAATCCAGCTACCATTAGGCCAATAAAGTTTTATTAGTACATAACATTCCCATTATTTGCATATATTGTCAGTGGCTGCTGGTAAGCTACAATAGAAATGAGTAGTCATGAAACAGACCATTTGACCTACAAATGCTAAAATACTCATCATATGTCTCTTTAAAGAAGTTTTGTTAATCCCTAGTATAAACTATAAAACTAAAAAGTCTCCTCTTTAATTAGAGTTTCTATTGGTATTTGAATAATAGTATATATAAATCTTCACTTCTTTCAACATCACCAGTTCTCATTCTTAAAAACAAACTGTTCATGCGCCATAAAATTGTGCACAAATACTGTGAGAAGAGCAAACTATTATGAAAGATCAAATTGGATTTCCCTTAGAGCCTCTTCAATCTGAACAAAATAAAAATATGATATATTTCTTTCAACATGAATCTAGGAAAGTTTTTCTAGTTTTGAGTATAATAGAATAATTTTCCAACCATTCACTGATGTTCACTCCGTGTAAATTAAAAAACATCTTGATGAAAACAAACACAATCATTCCACATCATCTTGTTTCTAATTAAGTTTTCATGAGCTACTGTGCTGGTAAAATCCTTAGTCATTCTGGTGTCTGGCTGTCTTTATATGCTGCCCCCAGAAAGTGCAGACCACACCTCCAGGTCATATAATGGCTCTTAACCAGGTGCAGCTTTCATACTTATCCTGTGTTGGCCAGCTTTACACTCATTTGGGCACAATAACTTACACCCACCATTCAAAGGGGGAAAGGTCTTAATTTATCTCAAGTTTCACTGGATTTAGTCCCAGAGCAGCAGAGTGCCAGGCAGAATCATCATGATAGAAAGCCATGGAAGAATAAAGATACCCGGCCAACTCGCTGAAGCTGGGAAGTGGAGTGGGAAAACAGTAGCAGACACTAAGACACCAGGGACCATATGTAGTACTCCAGGCCACGTTTCATGACCCCTCCAGACACATCCAAAGTGGATGATACTAATCCATAGGCATTGCTTAATCTAACCCATCTGGGTATCAAAATTAATGGTCACAATACCTTTCACTCCTCAAAGGGGGACATTCACCAAATGGATACACTTTGGGTCGTCTTTGAAGGGTGGATTGCTGTTGGCATCTACTGTGCAGGCAACAGAGAAGCTGCTGAACAACCTCTAATGTACAGGGCACCCTAACAAACACAGCCTTGAAAGGTCTAAGAACTAAGAATGAGACCCTGAGTCGTTGACTTATATGTAGACAATTAGCATCATGATTACATTGCTGAGGACAAGTACTACGCAAGAATCACCCTAAAATGTTCCTTCATGGCTTAGTACACATGATAAATAACAGTCACATATTCAAACATACCATATGCACTTTAATTTACATGGCTATGTAACGAAAGAATCTTAAGACAGCTCTCCCTAATTCAAATTACTTACATATATAGTTTTTTCAAGTAAAAATACATTTAGTCTGAGCTGTGCTTACTAATGCCTTAGTTCTTTAGTTCATTCAGCACACAAGGGCACAGAGCCCACATCTAACTTTAAAAATTATACTACTGATCACACAGTATGATTTTATCCAGATAACTGACCCCCTTTGAGTACTATGAATTGCCAAAGGACACTTACATTAGGCTTCCTCCTTTGGATATAGCTTTGAGAAAGGCTTGAGCATCAGCATCTGCCTTGATGTATAGTCAAAAAGCATCACTAAGCACGCCAAAAAGTGCAACTGCAAAGTTATGGTTCGTGATCTGAAACAGTCTCCACCAAGAGGAAAAAAAGTGGTTTGGGAAAATATTTCAGATGTAACCCAAAAGGTTGTAAATGCTTTCACTGAAATTATCTACTTTACATTTTGTACTACATATGTAACTCTCCCATCCCTAGCATTAGTGAATTAATGGCTGTTTCTAATCCTCACAAGCAGATATATAACAACTTTGTTGTTCTCATCTGTGCACTCCGGAAAAGTAAGACTGTAAACAACCAAAATTAGTAGATGTTAATAGACATTTCTGAAACTTTTAAAAGGCATGTTGTGATATTTATAATCACAGATAACATGTTTATTGTTATTTATTTACAGATGTTTTAGCAAAGATCTAGTCTAAATGCTTATTCAGAAAATTGAAACCTTGCCTCCTCAAATAAATTAATGTCTTAAACTGGGTGATCTACTTTAAACTATAAAAATGTCAGGACTTAAAATGTACCTTAAATTGTAGAGTTCATTAAAAAAAAGTATAAGGGACATTACCAGAATAAATTTTAATTCTATTTACTGCTGCTTTATCAACAACTAATCCTAGCTAAAATGATGAAGCAGAAAGCATATAACTCAGCCTGGTCTGGACCCAAAACATTTATATTCAATGGTCAGTGTATCTCATTCTATTTTATTTCATCTAATTTTTAAGTAACCAATTATTCTTCAAAAAATTGATGTTTTCATCAGTGCAATTCTTATAAAAGTGCTGTGCGGGTCAGTCTATTACATCCACAAATCTAACCGTGTTAATCCTCACTACCTTGAGCAGTATATAAGCATGCTATCAGCCCAGACTCTTAAGAAATAATCTGTGTAAAAGAAAGAGTTTGCATAGAGTACTCTGGATTCTTAAATAGAGGATTATTTATTTGAGAAACCACTTACATTGTACTTTTATGTGAAGTAGTAAGATATTAATTTTAGATGTGAAAATTTAAGACTATGTTATAATTCCTTGAGCAAGGAACAGAAGTGTATAGTTAAAATGAATTTAAAATGAATTTTTAAAAAATTGCAGTTAAAAGATGGCAGAAAGAGGGACAGAGGAACCAGGAGTCAATGAAGAAGAGGAAACAGTAAATTGATAAGAGTAAATCCAACAATATGAACAACTGAATTATATGTTAGTGGTCCATCTGTATCAATTAAAATGAAATTGTCAATTCAATATTTAAAAGGCAAACCAAATAGCATGCTGGTTCTAGCATAGATGCACTTAAAAATGAAGGATAAGTAGGTTGAAAATAGAGACAAACGATGTCATGCAAACAACCAACATGAAAAGGCTGAAGTGATCCGATATTGATAACAAATAGAATAGAATTCAAAAGAGTGTAAAGCTATGTCCTGAGTAATAATGAAAACTGCAACATGAAATATGTGAGATAGAAATAAAAGAGTACATATATAGAAATGTATGACTGTAAACCTTTGCACTAGAAAATTAACAAAATTCACAGGAGCATTATGACCGCCATCATTAAAAGATGAAAGTATTAGATCTGCACTGTGACAAAGCATCTAATAGTCCACTTATGAGGAAGAGAAAGAGCTTGAATGATGTCGCTGGCATCATTCAACATTCACAACTTAGAGATGTAATTTGATTTGCATTTAAGAGAATTCAACCCATTGTTTCCTGGCTTGAAGGCAGAGTTATTATTGCAGAAGGGATGGCAGAAAAAAAATCGCTCGGCTGGTGCAAACCAGAAAACAGTACAGGGGAGTGGAGGAAACAGTTCCAGGCAGCAAGGAGTAAAGAACAAGACACAGACTGTAAGGCCATGCTTCTGTGACCAAACCAGCAGTGTGCTCCATGTATCCCTTTAGTAAATCCTAAAGGCAATCAAGTTGACGTTTGACTCTAACCACGAGATTCAACCAGATTGTAAATGATCCAAGATTCTACTAGAGTATATGCTTCAAGAGGTATTTTCAACACCATTCAAAATTGAAAGATAATCTTCTTGAATAATTTTTTCTTGTTTGTTTGTTTGTTTGATTTTTAGGAAGGATCTACATGGCGTTCAGGGTGTCACTACCAAATCAGATTCATAGTGATCTGCCTGTCTACAGCCTCCCAAGACCTGGGATTAAAGGTGCACCCCACCATACCAAGTGCCAGTTGCCATCTCAGTGCACCCCAGGGGCAGGGCCAGCACAGTAGGCCTGGGGATCGAACCACTCGCCCCTGTGCCTGCTTGCAGGCATTTTAGTCCACTGAACTATTTGGCCAGCCCTCTGGAGATTTTTGTTTAAATGTGTATGTTTAAATATTAGTTTACAGATAGATGGATAGATGGAATGGTACATATCAGTTCAATAGATACATAAATAAAAATTAATTTTGTCAGAGAATTTATAAATATGCAATGTAACTTGCAATACCAAACTCTTATCATAATGAGAAACAATGAATTAATTCACAACTCCATCCAAAATGATATACCTAGTTAAATGTAATATTCTTCATCTGTAAAAGATTCAATACTTTGCATTCTTTACATGAAAAAAGCAACTCTTGAACTCTTATTCTCTAAGCTGGTTCAATTTTTCTGAAGTTTCTGTCTGATATTTCATCCCACAATCATTCACCCAGTATGATTGTGGCATGAAATATAATATGTCAATAGGACAAGATTGCCATTAGCTTGTTCTCTAAAAAGAACCTTAAGGAACTGACTTAATACAATACTTGGAATGGCGTGATCAGGTGGGGAAACTTTCACTTAACTATAGTGACCACTGAGCACAATGGTCGCAATAGTCTCCCTCCAGACTTTTATCCATGAGCTTACAATCCCAGTGTGTTCCTCCTGGAATCAAATTTGCCAAAACAAAATTTTAAAATAATGTTTTCTTCTTTAGAGGCAGGTTTTAACATGCAATAAGGAGAGTTCTTCCGCTTGCTTTACGGCCTTTTATGTGTTTGTGTCTCTATGATACTGTTCACCATATTGTCTCCATAAGCTGCTCAACTGTCAAGTCCATTCAGATCATTAAAATTAATATAGTCCATGTGAGTTTCTTATTTTAAAAAGTGTGTCTTTTTCTCTTTGTTTTTTTTCTATTTTTGCTTTTACTTTTAAGAGACAGGGTGTTGCTATTTGGTGTGTTCTGACCTTAAGCTCACCATGACCACGAACTCATGGTGATCCTCCTGCCTCAACCTCTCTAGTCCTGGAATTACAGGCAAGCACCATTCCTGGATGAGTATTTTTCTAAATGTTTCTCTCCCAAGTCTCAATTTTTCATCTAGTCCAAGTTTAACTGCAGCATCCATTTCTTCAGAACTGTACTATTATACTTTGGCAGCCACAACACAAAGAATCAATGTCTTTTAGCAGTGAAATATTAATGTTTGTGTCTGTTCAGACATTCACTATTATTTAAAACAAAATCTCCTAGAGAATTATTTTTTAAATGCTAATTTCTAAGCTGTTATTCAGATGTACTGAATCAGAATCTCTGGCTGTGAGCCAAGGTAAGTTGCATTCTTAAAACCTTCCCAAGAATTCTTTGGATATATTAAAATTTGAAAGTGTTTGCATTACAGATTCCATAATTACTCATCTGGAATCCCAGAAATATTCCATGAAACTTTACAAGGAAGTAAAAAACAAATATATTACCAATACAGCATGTGCATAAAAAATGCTACCAAACTATTATATACAGACTTTAAACTTAGACTTATTAGCTTTAAAAACATATGCTTTAATTTTCAAATAAAGACATCAACCATACTAAATGAGCTGTAAAGAAAATTGAATGTTTACTATTATTAGTGATAGATATATGAAATTATTTAGCTCAGGTCCAAAATCAAATCAACAAAATCATCACTTACTTATTCCTTGACAAATCATGTGCCAACCCTTCCACTGTATGATGGATCTTCATATATGAATTAGACATTTTACTTTTATAGACATATACTTTCTAGGCTTAAGAAACTAGAAACCTATCACTCTCTCAGAAAATAAGTGTAGTAGGAAGAGTGTGTAATTTTCAAAGGATAAAATAAGAAGTAGATAGACTAAACTAAACCTAAAGAAAGATAGAGGTCAAGGAAATATGCCTTTAACGTATGAAAGTTGAATTTTTGTGAGCCAAAGAGAAAAGCTTAAAAACACAGAAGGGAGAAACAAATAAATTCCCAGGGAAAAATAAAAGAGGTCAAGATGTAATCAAGAATAAAGGACTGCTCAGCCTTAATCAAGTGTCTTTACCCTCTCTAGGATCAGGAGAAAGAACATAAGATTAAGGATCTAAGACCACAAAGAAGCCTTGTTATGAGCAAGGTTCCTACGTGGTTTTCAGAGCAGCAGCGGAGACCTAATCTGAACCTAGAATGCCATAGCATTGGAAGGGAGTACAAAGGTATTAGAAAGACACAGCAAGGACCTTATTCTAAGAGATGGCCTACATCTAGACCCTTTAGCAGTGACAAAGACCCAGGGTAGGGTGCTGTGACTGCTGGCCTCTTTCTCAATGTGAGCTGTCACAGAACATTGGGAGCATTCATAGAAGAGAAAATAAAAACATGGGTAGTCTCAAAATGATGATGATTAAAATAGATCTACCGAAGCACCCCCGGATACTCCCTTCAGAGTATCTACATGTGACTTTTTGGATGGCTCCTACTTGATACCCCTCAGCTGCTAGCCTTCTCAACAAATTAGTCTCAACCAAAGAGGGACATCACTCCCTCATGTCATGCATGACCCTCTCACAGTTACAGTCTGCATGCAATGGTCAGAAAATAGAGGGATGTAAAATCTTGCCTGCTGATCCATACTGGAAGCAAGGCTGGAGACCTAGTGCAGCTTCAGTGTCTGCAAAACTCAGCTGAGGCTCTTGCTGCTGCATCTTAATATGCATTCTGGGTAGTATTTTTTTCTTTCCATGCACTCTCACTGCTTCCCCTCCTCCCACAGACAGATTTCCCATAAAAGGCAAGACACTCAGTTAAGTTGGAATTTGAAATAATTATGTACCAGAGAGTGCATTTTAAACTAAGAATTATGCATTGTTCACCAGAAATTTCATAGGAATTGTCCATCCTACATTTTCATTAGCTAAATCTGGCAAGCCTGTTCATAGGTATTAATGCTGAAAGTGGTGTTGGTAAACTTCCTTCACATTTATTTCCATTGCAGAGTTGGCTTCCCAGGGTTTCTGGCCTACAGCAGTTACTATATTTTGGAAAACAGCTATCAACAGGATGGCTCGAATTGAGGAATCCAGGGCTGAGGGTAGGTCAAATATAAACAATTTCCAACACAAGTTAACAGAATGACATTATAAATATTAACATTTGATGGTATACAGAGATAACATGCAGGTGGAAGGACATAAACCAGTATACGGAAATCATTGGCCACTTAAGATATATTGTGAAAAAGGTCCAACTATAATAACAATGCAATTGGATGATGATTTATGGAGAACTTGGATGCTTTGGAAAAATAATAAATAGGTGAAAGTGATTAAACAGCTACTAAAGATTAAGTGTACAAGGTAGTGGTCAGGGAGACAAAGAGACACTTGGTGACAATTTGACAACTTGTACTCCAGAATGATTCTTTTTTTTCCTGCCACGAGTAAATGTTAAGCAAAAGGTTTATCATGTGTACCCAGTAAACCTTTCCCTAAGCCACTATCCAAAACCTTAAAGAGTATTTGCCATACCACTATGGACTGTCATAAAAAATTATGTCAGGAGAGTAGAGTAATAGGCATAGAACGATAGGAATCAATAGTCATCCCTCACATTGTTCCGTACAAAAAATCTGCCATATTCACAGAGAAGAAAAACATGATGAAGTTAAATCTAATGCACTAGCTCAGAGAAAATATTCTGAAGGAGGTACCATACTCCAGAAGGCAATATGCATGCATAGAGATAGGAGACAGAAAGAGAGAGAGAGAGAGAGAGAGAGAGAGAGAGAGAGAGAGAGAGAGAGAGAGAGAGAGAGAGAGAGAGAGAGAGAGAGAAAGCGCACCCTGTGTCCTCCAAGATAAACCTTTGGGTAAGAGCTAAGAAATTGAAAAGAAGATAACATGACTTATATAACTCCCTATGAACCTCTTAGAAAACTTTTGCTTCCTGCTTCACAGTTCTAAGCTCCCTACATGGACAAACCATACCTCTTGATGGACCAGGAGAACAGAAAGGAGGCTACTGAACTTCAATCTATGGCTATCATCCTGGCACTTCAGGTTTCATACAATGAAGGACCAGTAGAAAAAAGAGCAGTCACTAAGCTGGATGAGTATAATTAAGTGTAATGATTAAAAGTAGCAAAATTACAGCTACACAACAGACACAGGGAGACAGATGTCTGGAATGTGGGTGAGCCACTTAGGTGTTTCTTGTGACTCTCTTGTCAGATTTGGAAGGTATATGTGCAAGTACAGAATTCATGGTCTGTAAAAGGCATGGTGACCAGAACTTGAGTACCCTCTCAGAGAAGTAGTATAGAAAAACAAGCTGGAAGGAATATTTAAAAATAACCAAAAAAGGGCCAGTGGTAGATTAATAGCTATGCAGATTAAGAGCTTGCTTAGGTAAGCACAGGGGTCAGGGTTTGATCCTTGGCTCTCCATGCTGCATTGGCCCATCCCGTGGGTGCAATGAGCTGGTGATGGAGGCTGGGCGTGGTGGCATGTGCCTATGATCCCAGCACTAGGGAGGCAGAAATCTGGAAGATCACTACAAGTCTGGGCTGTGTAGTGAAACCCTGCACAAGAAAAAAGCAAAAGATGGGCCTGAGGAGTTGGCTCAGTAGAATAGGCACTTCCCTGGCAAGCGAAAGGGTCTGAGTTTTTTTTTGGTTCCACCAAAAAAAAAATAAAAAGAATGCTAAAGTCACACTGAGCTTAGAATACATAATCTCTAAATTCACAGGCTCTACAGTTCGCCTAGAAACTACTCACTGCACATGAATCATAATCCCTTGTCACTGAAAGATCACACCATAAAGAATGCACATTAGTGTTTATTGAAAATCTACCAGATGTCAGATCATTTTTTTTTTCACTTTAATTATCATTGAAAACCTGTACAAATTAAATCTTAATATTAGGAAATTACATTTTAAAATGAAAAGTATTTTCACTACAATATGTCCATGTAGAAAACAAAAAGAGACCTGCAGGCTCTGGACAGGTTGACTAAAATCACAGTGATCTGAAACAGAACTCAAAAGGCCAAATATTAATGCTCAGGAGCAGCACTGGGCAAAGAAATTATCTGGGGTGACATAAAAGGTCAGTGTCTACTGCCTAATATCCTGCAGCATATGATGATGGACGTATTGTGAGTGTGTGTTTTCAATATGATAGTAACTGGCCAAAATGGCAACTAAAATGTGTTGAGTCAAATAAGGAATTAGACATATAATTTTAGTTGGTTCAAATATGAGTTTAAGGAGCCACTTTTGTTACAAAATACAACTCTGTAGGATCCCTGGAATTTCCCTTGTGCCCCTAATAAAATATACCCAGAGGTTAAGCTGGTGGTTACCATACAAGCAATCCGACTCTCAATTTCCAGAACAGAATTTCTAGTTCCCCAATCACACTTTTCTTCTCCCTCGAGTTACGATAAAATTGGACTCACTGCATGCCAAACTCTAATTCTTAAGTAGACCAAACGTATTATAGGCATTGATTGAAGACTGTTAGCAACAACTGCTAAGTCTCACTTTTCATAATCTTTGTTCAGGAAATTCTAACTTTCTTTGTTAAAAATAACACAATACCATGTTAAACTAGACAGCTGTATTCTATATTTTAGTTTTATGCCTACCTTTTCTCTACTGGCGCTGTTTTCAGTGTCAGACTCATTTTTAAGTGTCTCCAGTTTTTTGTTTACTTTTGGTTCAACCTCTTTCTCCAGGGATTTAGTCCAAAACATTTTTCCTGATCAGGTTGCTCATCACTACTTTTCAAGATTCCAATTAAGTATTATCTGGCAATCTGGCAATTTTATGAAACATTAAGGTAGGCTGTGTTTCAATTTTTGCCTTTTATCTTTTAACTTTCATTAAAGGAAATGTATTTTGAGGCCACTGCTAAAATTAGACTTCCGAATATTTCATAAGGTTGACATCTTGCCAATACCACAAAAATCTAAATTCTGCTTAGAAGGGTTTTTTAAATTGAGTCCTAAGACAGACCATTTACCAAATTGAGTATATTTAACTAATTTCCTGACTACTCTCATTTAATCTAATGAGTCACACTGAAATCCTTAAATCCTGGCCATTTCCCAACCCCCATGACTATTTCAGAATTAACACAGTTTTCTTCTCAGGGAAAGTTTGAGGTGACAGAAATACTTCATAAAGTGTTAAAAACGTACGTCTGCCTACCATAACACAAATGTCATTGATATCTTCAAATCTAGAGTATACCAGGCATAATAAAACTCTATCATATTGAAAGGCTTACAGTTTTAATGTCAGGTTACCGTAGGCTTTATGTAGCTGGCTAGATTCCAGAAGGCACACTAAGAGAAGCTAAGGAAACACTCAACTCTTTAAAGCCAAAGGACCTTGGCTGAATCCTGATTCCATTACAGAATATTAGGACATTATCTAGAATCATACAGTGATGTGTCCATTTCTTGATCTATAAAATGAGAATAATACTAATTTCTTCCTGATGTTGTTTTTTGAATAGTAGTTTTATTGAATGATAAAAAACTAAAGTGATAAGGAGTATGGATAATATTTTGAAAATTAAATGCATCAACATTTTTAAAGGGCTGAGGTTGGAACTTGGCATGCAAGTCTAAAACTGTGAGTAAACGTAAGTACCACAATACCATGGTGTGTTAATATTAAGTAGAACTTTAGATGTTGCTTATTTTGTATGTCCATTTAACAGTTGTATTATATCTCACTTTTCAACTTTGATATTTGGATTCTGGAATAGCAAGAAAATTTTGTAGATTGTGTGATTATATTTTTTTATTAACACACATTTGCCATGATAATGATCATATTCACCATGAGGAACTTGTACCTGTACGTGTCTTAATTCTTCTTTGGTTTCCTCATTTCACTTCCCTCCCTTCAACCCTTCTTGCCTTGCTCATTTACAAAAGCTTTGCTCTTTTTCTCTTCCATTTTTTCTTCTTATTTCTTCTTCCTCTTCCTCTTCCTTTTCTTCCCTCCTTTTCCCCTTCCCATTTGAGTATGTTCTTCCCACTTTCCAATATCTATCCTCTGGCTTGCTCCTTATTCTCCCTTAGGTTTTTTTTTTACATGAGAGAATCAATGTGATAATTAAACTTTGTGTCTGATGTATTTCACTCAGCACTATCATATCGCATCCAGTTGCCTAAAATTTGCTTAAGTTTAGCCTTCTTTAGGCAGAATAGTACTCCATTGTACGTTCCTGTTTCTTTATACATTCATCTGTTGTAGGACGTATGAGCTGTTTCCAAGATTCCACTATTACAAGCTGTACGGATATATAAATCTGATATGATACTTTTAACTCTTTTTAGAAGATACATGGAAGAGGAACCATTGGATCAAATGGAGCCTCAAGTTTTAGTTTTTGAGGAAAGCCCATACTGACTTCTATAGCTGTTTTACTAGTTCACACTCCCACCAGCAATGAAGAAAGTTTTTTTCTCCTCACAGCCTCACCAGCATTTGTTATTTGCTAACTTCTCGGTAACAGCCATTTTTTTTCAGTGAGATAGAATCTCAATGTTAATTTGATTTGCATTTCTCAAATGACTAGTGATGTTGAACATGTTTTTATATAATTATTTATTGTTTCTTCATCATTGGAGAAGTATCTGTTCATTTCAGATGTCCATTTTTGGACTGAATCTTTAAATTTTGGGGGTCTAAATTTTAAGCTCCTTAGATGTTCTAGGTGTTAGTCCTTTAGCTGAGGAGTAGATGGTATTGTTTCCCATTCTGTGGGCCATCTCTTCACAGTGTTGGTGGTTTATTTTGCTGTGAAAAAGCTTTTCAGTAAAATGTGTTCCCAGTTGATTTTTTGTGTTATTTCCTGTGTGATCAGGGCTTTGATTATGATGTATGCCTATACACCTATCTTTAAGACTTTTACCTATTCTATCTTCCATCAAATTGTTTCTGCTTTAATATTTAAATCTTTAATCCATTTTAATTTTATTTTAGCATATTGTGAGATATTTGTCAATATTCAGTCTTTAGCAAGTTGGAAAACTGATTTTCTAGTATTTTTTATGAAAGAGGCTGTCTTTCTTCCAGAGAAGGTGTCTGAACACTTTATCAAAGACAAGATAACTCAGTATACTTGGAGTGGTTGTTCTGTTCCATTGATTCTTGAGCCTGTTTATG
This sequence comes from Ctenomys sociabilis, assembly GCA_004027165.1. Classification (NCBI taxonomy): domain Eukaryota; kingdom Metazoa; phylum Chordata; class Mammalia; order Rodentia; family Ctenomyidae; genus Ctenomys; species Ctenomys sociabilis. Next base: position 17,772 of record PVKA01038530.1, read on the forward strand.
TGAAAGGAGCATGCTGATTTATCACAGTAGAGTTGTATAATTTCAAATCAGTGATGGTAGTATCCTATGCATTACACTTGCCCCCATCATAGCTTTTCTCGTTCTAGATATATTCTGGCTTTATATGAACTTTATGATTGTTTTCCTTAGGTCCTGAGGTAAGTTACTGATATTTTTGTTTGGAAGTCCACTAAATCTGTATAACAGTTTTAAAAGTTTGGCCATTTTCTTCATATTCCTTCCTTCTATCCAAGAACAAAGGATATTTTGCATGTTCTAATATTCTCTTTGATCTCCTTTTTCACAGTACTATACATTTCAATATACAAGTCCTTTACTTCCTTCATTTTATTAGGCACTAAGTATTTTATTATTTTTATGCTATTGTGAAAGGTTTTGTTTCCTTAGTTTCTCTCTTAGTGAGTTTCTTATTCGTGTACATGGATGCTGCTGAGTTTTGAGTCCTGACTTTGTATTCACTACACTACACTATATCTTCTTAATTCAGCTTTTGTAATTCATGTGTATAGAAGAATCTATCCATTTCTTGTGAGTTTTCCCACTTGGGAGAATGCAAATTGTCAAAGTAAATGTTGGTGATTTTCTAGATTTGTATAGGATCCATTGTGATTCTGCCCTTTTCATTCCAAGCTATGTGGATTTGAGTCTTTCCTTCTTTAATGATGAAGATGATAAAAAGGTTTGTCTGTTTTAGTTAATCTTTCAAAGAACCAGCTTTTGAATTCATTGATTCTTTATATTGTTTTCTTAGTATTAAATGTATTAATTTCTGCTTTGATTTTTATAATTTCCTTCCACTTATGAATTTGGGTTTAACTTGTTATCCTTTTTCCATTATTTGAGCTCAATGCTTTTCTGATAAGGAATTCCTGCTATAAATTTCCCTTGTGGGACTGCTTTCATTACAACCAATAAGTTCCATAATTATTTAATTGTGGAACATCTCTAATATCTTCTTTACTTTCATCTGTGACCCATCAGTTTTCAGAATGGGATTAGTTTCCATTTTTTATGTAGATTTTGTGGTTCTTTTTCTATTCATTTTCTATAACTTAATTGCACTGTAATATGACAGTATGCATGCAGTAGGTTCAATTCCTTTGCATTTAATTAAGCATGATCTGTGAGCTAGTACATCGTTTATTTTAGAGAAATTCCTGTGTGCTGCTGAGAATGTACATTCTGGTTGTTGTTATTGTTATTGTTGTTGTTTCTGCTGTTCAGAAATATATATGTGTATATATGTATATTATATATAAATATATATGTATGTATACAGTCCATTTGTTCAAAGGTTTGGTTCAGCTCTAATATTCATTGATTTATAGTCTCACTCTATTTATGACAGTGCAGTATTGAGTTACTTTATTAAAAATGTATTAGCAATTATCTGATTTTTCATATCCATTAGTGTTTGCTTTTTATAGTTGAGTGTACCAATACTTGGTGTGTATTTATATTTATGATTGTTATCTCTCCCTCTTGCATTGTCTCTTTAATAAATACATGGTGAGCTTTGTTTTGGCTTGGAACACTTTTAAGGATATATTTTGCAATCTCTAGTACAAAATCAAAAATTATTAGATCTAAGAAAACAAGACCACAGCCATATGAATATGCTGAGCTGTAAAAGGTTCAAGTCAACAACTTCTGACATCACCAGTCCTACAGATAACCCACTACCATTATGGACCACTGGACTGTAGTGGAATATTTTGCTGAATTCACACATTTACAATATGAAATGGCAATGGAATATCCATCTCTGAGAAAACTAAACAAAAAAGGGAATACAAACTGTGGACCTTTTTTTTTTTTCACTTCATGGAAGGTTTTATTTCACTGGTGGGACTGAGCTCATGTACTGTGTCTGAAAAGAACAACCAAATTAAATGCTCAATGCCACTCTACATTCATATGACATTGAACTTTGGAACAGACTCACAACAAATCATGAAAGACCCAGTTAGCCTGAGCCAGAGTGATAAGGAATCTCTTCTGCTTTGACCCCCCACAAAGAATGTAATTTTGAAATGACCATTCCATCTTAATTCCTTCTATTTGTTTTCTTCATTTTCTAATTCATGAATTTCTAACAGAAGCCAATTTTCTCTTAGACTCAATTTGTTGAAAATAAGTTGTTTGACAAGGGAAAAAAAGCAAACTGAAAACATATTGTATAATTTAAAGTTTCTAAGAGCAAAAATTTCAAATATTATCATTGTGAAAAATGGTCTTAAAACTGTTGCATTGATATTTGTACTTCAATAAAATTAAAAAATAAATAAATAAATCCTAATACAATGCAAAAAAAGAAAAGAAAAATGGTAAGTATAGGAAATCATGTATGTTTTTATCTAATCTTTGCATAATCTATATA
>PVKA01038531.1:0-20175 GCA_004027165.1 Ctenomys sociabilis
AAAGAAAGAAAAAAGAAAAAATACTAGGAGAAGCATGAGGAGGAAAGGAACAGAAAGAAGAGGAAAATATGAATGAGAGACTGATATGTGGGACTCTGTCTGAATGCACACAAATAGTGTTTTGCATATCCATGTATACATGTACATACAAAATCCACTAATTATGTGGCTTTTATTTTATTTCTTTTTTGCCTTATTGGGGACTGAACTCAATAAACCCATACCTTGCTCGTGCTAGGTATGTACTCTCCCCCTCAGCTATACCTTCAGCCCTATCTTTTCTCCTGCTTCCCTTCCCTTCCCTCCTTTCTTCCTTCTCTCTCTCTCTCTCTCTTGTTTTGTTTTGAACTTGTGATACCACTGCTTTAGACTCTTGAGTAACTGGGTGTACCTTTGTGGGCCACTGGGCCCAGTCCTGATAAATTTTTATCATTGTTGAAATTGGAGAGTCTTGATTTTTTTTTTTTATTTTTTTTTATTTTTGCCAGAACTGGGGATTAAACTCAGGCCCTTGTGCTTGTTAGGAAAGTGCTTATTCTACTGAGCCATCTCCCTGGCCCAATAAATATCTATTTCTAAACAAATTGTTCTATCATTTTTCACACAGGATGGTAACCTGAGCTTTTCAAGTATCAACACATATAAACATATTTTTAGAGTGGTAAATGCGCCTCTAATGTCCCAATTTATTTATTTTATTTTATTTTGGCAGAACCAGGCTTGAACTCAGACCCTTGCACTTGCCAAGGAAGCACTTATTCTACTGAGCCATCTCCCCAGCCCTGGGGGGTCTTGATTTTTATGTATTTTAGGGCCAGGGATATATAGCTCAGAAGCATAAGCACCTGCGTGGCAAGTGCAAGGTCCCAAGTACTGATTTTCTGGATTTTTTTTTTTTCAGAACTGCAAATTGAACTCCAGCCCTTCGGTTTGCCAAGGAAGCGCTCATTCTACTGAGCCATCTCCTTGGCCCTGATTTTCTGGATTTTGACATATATGAACATTTCTTACTACATTTGTATATTCGTAGGTTTCATTAACTAAGTCTATTAAATTTTACCTTTTTACTTTGGGGCTGTATTATTGAATTATTTTACATTGTTTTACCCACTGTACTTGATCCTCATCATTCATGTGTTTGTGAATCATCCTACTTGCTAAAACGCATTCACAGCCACTTGCCACCATGCAGAGTGAAGGGTTGGCCAAATAGCTCAGCGGATTAAAGCACCTGCAAGCAGGCATGGGGACCGGGGACTGGATCCCGAGGCCTGCCATGCCAGCCCCGCCTCTAGGGTACAATGAGATGGCAATTGAGACTGGGCATGGGGGCACATGGCTGTAATCCCAGCTCTTGGGAGACTGTAAACAGGCAGCTCACTATGAGTCTGATCTAGTAGGGAGACCCTGAACACCCTGTGGACCCTTCCCTAAAATACAAAAAAAAAAAAAAAAAAAAAAAAAAAAATGCAGAGTGACCCACAGGGTCATTCCCACTGAGGCTCAACAAGGTGACACTCCCCTTACACATTTAGTCTCCAACTGTGAAATTACTATCCACTTTGGGAAGCTGAGGCAGGAAAATTACCAGATCAAGTGCCTGGGCAATTGGCTTAGGGAAGCGCTGTCAAAATAAAAATATTACACAAGTCCAGGGATGCAGCTCAATTTGAAGGTTCTGGTCCATCCTGAGATGATATATTTGAGGCTGCAAAAAGAAAAAGAGCTTGTTTTGTGGCCCATTGAGTGTCATGTGTTTTTGACATATTTGTGGGTAATTTTGCTGTTTAAAACAGCCATTAAGCATAAGTATGAGGAGCTATCTTGTGTCCAATCTAGGAAGACCCTGGCACACCTTACAGAGAAAACACATGGATTAGAGGGGCCTTTATTAGAACTGAGAATCAGACTTATAATCTCATACTTGCCAGGCAGGTACTGGGCTGCTAAGCTATATCCCCAGTACCTTTTAAGAGTTGAGCCCAACTCTTAAAAAAAAAAAAAAGACACATTTATTCAGCATCATGATCAGACTATTACATTTAGCGATCAACAGCATGGGTGCAAAAAAAGGTCTACACTAAAACCCTTTGTTGCAATGCTTTACACTTTCCACAGGACAGAAACTAAAATAACCTGTTACACAATTAGTCACAAATACAGTCCTCGAGTTTTTTTCCCATATGCATGAGTATTGTCTAGAACATGTCTTCTTTGTAGCAGCCAGGCCCCACCACCATTGTGCTTGGCTGAGTTCACAAATCTGTTGTGACCTGTAGCTTCCCTGTCACTTCTCTGGCTCTCCTCTCCCGCTAAGCTTTGTCTCCTGGAAGTGTTTAAAACCTTCTGCCACTGCCATAGCTTCTGCTGCTGCTGGAGCCACCATAGCCACCTTGATTTCGTGGTTTGGTAAAATATTGTCCTCCACCACCTTAGGGCCCAGAGCTTCTGCCTCCAAAGTTTCCTCCCTTCATGGGTCCAAATTTTGAAGACTGACTTGTAATTGCCAAATTCATTACAGCTTCCACCACCTCTATAATTTTTTTCATCATTACAAATCCATTTTAGCCATCTCCACTGCCACCATATCCACTCCCACTATGGCTGCCATCAAAGCCACTTCGACCACTGAAGCTTCCTCCACTATCAAAACTATCATTGCCACCAAAACCACCTCTACAACTACCACCAAAATTTCCAGAACCACTCTGACCTCTTCGGCTAGATGAAGCACTGGCCATCTCCTGCTTGGACAGCGCTTTCCTCACTTCCCAGCTGTGGCCATTCATAGTGTGGTATTTGTGAATGGCAGTCTTATCCACAGAATCATGGTCATCAAAGGTTACAAAAGCAAAGCCCTTCTTCTTTCCACTGCCTTGGTTGCTCATAGTTTCAATCACTTCTATTTTTCCATATTGTTTAAAATAATCTGGTAGGTGATGTTCTTCAGTATCTTCTTTAATGCCACCAACAAAGATCATCTGATCTTTAGGACTCTTCTCTTGAGACAGCTTTCTTTGGTTCCACAACTCTTCCATCCACTTTGTGTGGCCTTGCATTCATAGCTTCATCCACTTTCACCACAGTGGCATAAGTGACAAACCCAAAGCCCCTGGAACACTTGGTGTTTGGGTCTCTCATTGCCACAAAGTCTGTGAGTGTTCCCCATTGCTCAAAATGGCTCCTCAGGGGCAGGGAGATGGCTCAGTAGAATAAGTACTTGTCTGGCAAGCGCAAGAGACTGAGTTCAATCTCCAGTTCCAGGAAAAAAAAAAAAAAAAAAAGTGCAATAGGCTCAAAATGGCTCCTTGGACTCTCATCAGTTGTTTCAAAGCTCAGTCGTTTGATGAAGAGCTTCTGTAGCTGTTCGGGCTCTTTGGGAGACTCTGCCTTAGACAAGACGGCAGTTGGAAGAGAAAAAGGAAACACAGAGAAGAAGGGCACAGCCTCTGAGCCTTTCACACTCAGTGACTTCTGCCCAGTCAGGGAGTCTCAGAGCTGCTTTCCCCCAAGGACTGAGTTTCACCACCTTGAGAATAGTGCGCTGCAAGGAAAGGGTGCAGGATGCCTGCGTCATGCGCAAACCTGAAGCACTGGTGGCTGCAGAGCTGAGGTGGCTCCTCTGGATTGTGGGATCACTCCAAACACCCTGGGGCATCTGATCTCACTGCCACACCTTCTGACTTGAGATCAGCTTGTCTTCTTTTTTGTTTTGATACTAGGAATCAAACTCATGACCTTGCCCTTGCCAAGACAGGTGCTGTGTTGGGTGCTTTTGGACCCACATAGTTCCTGTGACAATTCTGGGAAGTGTTTGCTTCACCAGTGTTAGTGATCATGAGAAAAGAGTGATTCAAAAATTAATTGGTAAAGCTATTTCTGCAAGCAAGCTATGTGGTAGAGGCAGTGTAGAGTGGATTTGTAGCAAGATCCAACTTATAAAGCAGCATCTCCCATTCTTTGGATCCAATGTCCCTTGGTCCACAGATGGGAGCCATGTGGTCACCACCCATATCTAAAACGCATTTAGAGGTAACCCCGGGAGACCTGGTGCTGTCAGTGGCCCAGCTCCCACTGCTCTGCTTTGTTGTTCCAACTGTTGGGGAAGGGGTGGCAGGATAGAGGTGGCATGATGTCCCTCGGGACCGTGAGACTCACCCCTGGGCTCAGGCTGTCAGGAGAGCTGGTGCATTCCCAGCCTGCCTGCCTAGCTTCCACCCCACCCTCCTCCGAGAGCAGTGATGGGGCAATGTCCTCACCGGCACCACGAGGAGCAGCAGCAGCAGCAGTCCAGGTCTGGCCATCACTCTGATCCGTGCCCAATCATACCCGGGCCGCAGCTAAGGAACTAGCGGCAGTCTAATGTATGGGCCCTAAGTTAGTAAAGGAAGGCACCAGCCAGCAGCTCTGCTCCGCCCTTTTCCTGTGGCAGCCTCACCCACCAGGTTTTGCCTTGCACAATCCTTGAGTTAAATAGCGCGGGCGCTGTTAGTGTTGGCCAACTAGGCATGGGGGAGGGGCAAAGGAAGGAGGGGCAAAGGAAGAAATGAGAAAAGAAGGATCAAAGGGAATCAAAGCTTGGTACATTGTGGGAGAAGAAGGGTTGAAGAGAGGGGAGGGGAATGGGGGAAAAAAAGAATGTACAGGTACAAATTCTGTATGATGCATGTGATCATTGTATAGACCTAAACTGTACCAACAAATTTAATTAAATTTTTAAAAATGTACTGAAGGGGAATTAACATCTTAAATAAAAGCCCACTAAGAATTCATGTTAAAACCAAATAGAAGGGCTGGGGAGACGGCTCAGTGGAATAAGCACTTCCCTGATAAGTGCAAGGGCCTGAGTTCAATGCCAGGTTCTGAAAACAAAACAACAACAAAAAAAAACTTGTCTGGACAAGCCCTAAAAAGACATTCCCTCTCTCTCTTGTGTAACTTGTCCTTAACTTGATGAACTTACAATATAACCTGAGATATTTGAACTGCCTTGGCTACCCATGATGCCACCCAGCCCTCCAAGCATAATGTGCCAGATCTGCTTCTGTACGTCTTGCTTGCTCTCTTCATAGAAGACCCTGAGCCGTGCCTGGGTGGACTCTTGACTCTTTGGGTCTCGTGGACCTCTTCAGTGCTACGTCTTCCTGTATTTGGTCTATTTTGCTATAACAGTACTGATACTCTGGAAGTCGTACCACAATTATACTGCCCCTGCCCAGACAGTACAATGGAATTCTGCCACAAAAGGGAAGAAAATTCTGACACATGATAGAATGAGGATGCACAGAGGGGCTCATGCTGAGAGGAATAAGTCAGCCACCACAGGCCAAATCCTGTATGATTTCACTTCTGCCAAGTCGCCAGAAGAATGACACTCTGTAGAGGGAGTCAGTGTTTCATGGGCTGTCTCTGCCCAGGTCCCCGCTGCCTGAGACCCTTTTGGACTCAGCAGTTTGAAGCAAAGGAAAGAGAGAAGAAAAAGATTAAACAACAATGACATAAATGCTTTAAAACCTTGGAAAGAGAAGAAACGCAAAAGGAAAGTGTGAAGTGAGTCCCTTTTGGAGAGCCCTCACACGGAAGTTATTTGCAAAAGCTTCCAACCTGCCCTCCTGTCCTGTGGTCCACAGGTCCTCTGTGCCCCTGAAATCTGCCCCTTGTGCCCGCTGTAATCCGTTGCTCTTTGGGCTGCGCCTCTGTGCAACAGCACCGCGTGGCACTGACCTGCCACAGCCCTTGTCCATGCTGCACTTTGCAGCCGTGTCAGCATCCTGTGAAGATTTTCATTTCCCCCACCCTGGCTACTGCAATCTTACACTGATGGGAGCCAGGGGCCAGCGTGGGCAGCATCTGGCTGCCCCTGGAGGGATTTACTTTTGCCACCTTTCAGTAGGAGATTTTCGCACTTGGTTTCTTTTTGTTTCTTTTGTAATTTGGAGCTTCATACCAGGAGAGCTGTAAATAATAAACTTAGTGAGGACCTAAGTCCAAAGAATTCACCAGTGTTTGTTTCGTGAACGAAAGTCTGAGGGAGCTGTTCAGCCAGTTTGGTAAGACATGAAGTGTCAAGATGATGAGCAATTCCATTCAGAAATCCAAAGGCTCTGAGCCATCTCCCCAGCTAAAGGCTTTGGCTTTGTGAATTGCAAAAGCCAGGAGGATGCCACTAAGGCTGAAAAAGAGGTGAATGGGAAAGAAATCAATGGGAAAGTAATATTTGTAGGCTGTGCACAGAAGAAAACAGAACAGCAGGATGAATTAAAATGGAAATTTGAGCAGCCAAAAACAGGAGAGAATTAATACTAGGGCATGAATCCTTACACTTAAGAATATGATTGACACCATTGACAATGAAAAATTAGGAAAAGAATTTCTCCTTGTGGATCAGTCACCAGTGCTGAGGTAATGCTGGGGGATGGAAGAAGCAAAGGGTTTGGTTTGTCTGTTTCTCATCTCCTGACTGGAACCAAAGCACTCACTGAAACGAATGGGTGCATTATGGGTTTCAAGCCACTATTTATTGCCGTAAGCCCAAAGGGAGGAAGAGAGAAACACTCACCTAACTAACCAGTAGATGCAGCAGATGGCTGGAATGACAGCACTCCCTGCCAATGCCATTTTAAACCAGTTCCAGCCTGTAGCTGGTGGCTACTTCCTGTCAGAAGTTCCACAGGTTCAGGGAAGAATTCTGCATTGTGCCACTAGCCAGTTGGCACAGATAAGACCTAATGGCAGTAAGAGGGAAGGCCTCAAGGCTACCAAGGAATGCCAAATTCTATTTGCTAATGTGGGGCTCACTCAACTCTAGGCTGTCTGGCTATAACTAGGCCTCTTATGTCTTCCTTGTTACCACTCACAGTGCCAGAGCCCCTTGACTATGGACTTTGGTGGGGCTGGTGCTGCCTAGCAAGGGCTGACTGATGGCTGCCAGTCTGGAGGTATTCCCATAATCTTATGCTTTGGGCTGCAGTTGTTGTGCCGCCGCTGCTGCTGCTTCTCAGGTTGTGATGCCACACAAGTTTGTCTGCAGCATCTGCAGCTCAAACCCTGCCATACAGCCTCTGCAGGCCCCCCAGCCTGAGGTTCATGTGCAGGGGCAGGAGTCCTTGACTGGCTCCATGCCAACTGTAGATCCCCCAGGAGCAGAAGCACATATTGGGAGAATGTTAGTTCTCAATAATCTGAACAATGCATGAACCTGGCTGGCAAGATCATAGGCACACCCCTAGAGCTCCTCAGCTTGGAGCTGCTACACGTACTTAAGTCCCGTGAGTCTCTCTGCTCCAAGGTGGATGAAGCTAAGTGGTTCTGCAGGCTTATCATGCCAGGAAAGAAGCTGCCCAGAAGGCAGACGCTGCTACTGCATCCTACACGAGGAAACCATGATTCAAAAGCCAAATAATGATCCCTCCTGGGATTAACCTCAAGGTTTGAAGATTTACTAGTTTGTGGTAGGGACCTCAACACTGAGAAGCACAAGTTGCAAATTGATTAGGTCAAAAGACCAATTATGAAGCATCTAGAACTTTTCAATTATAAAAGTATTTTCTGTGGGTTCTGTTATGGCCCAGAGTTTTTTTTTTCTTCTTTTCCAACTGTAGGCTTTGATTTTTCTCCCCAGAAGTTGGGTTTTGTTTTGTTTGGTACTAGGGATTGAACTCAGGACTTCATGCTTAGCGGGCAGGTACTTATGCCACTGAGCTATCTCCTAAGCCCTAGAAACTGATTTTATTTGATGTACCAAGTCCTAAGTTTCTCAATAAAGTGTTTCATGGGGACACTGTTTCAGATGGGATACTTTTTTTTTTTTTTGCAGAGCCAGAGATTGAATTCAGGCCCTTGCACTTGCCAGGGAAGTGCTTATTCCACTGAGCCATCTCCCCAGCTCCTATTGTTTCAAATGGAAAGATGAAATAAGCTGTGGAGATGTATGGTGGCAATTGCTGAAAACTAGTGAATGCATTTTAAAACCAGGAACTATGTGCATTAAAGAATAGTGAAGACAGTTTTTTTTTTCAAAGAACTTATGAAATTGTGTATTTTAAGTACGTTCAGTTTGGCTGAAGAGGCAGCTCAGAGGTAGAGCCGAAACCCTGGGCACCATCCCTCCTGCTTTTTTTTGAGACAGGGTCTCACTATGTAGTTCAGGCTGGCCTTAAGCTCACTTTGTAGCTCAGGCTGGTCTCGAACTCACAACAATCCTCCTGCCTCAGCCTCCCAAGTGCTGGGATTACAGGCCTGCGCGACCATGCCCCGCTTGTTTATCCCTCCTGCTTTCACCCTTCTCTCCAACTCTGTCTCAAAGTCATGTCCCTTCTGACTCTATCTTAGTTACTTTTCTCATTGTTGAGGCTAAATACCCAATACACAAAGTTAAAACAGGAAGGGTTTATCTTAGCCCACAGGTGTGGAGGGTTTAGTCCTTAGTTGGCTGGCTCCGAGTCAGGCTGGCATGGCAGAGGAGAAACTGTTCCTGGCAGGACAGCCAAGAAAGCAGGGTGGCAGCGGCAGTGGCAGCCCTCCCTTTCTGTTTTTATGCCATCCAGGCTATAAGCCTTGTGGGTGGTGTCAAGCACATCTAGAGTGGGCCTTGCAATAACCCACAATCAGAGTTACAATAATCCAATGAGCAGGCTAATCTAGTACCATGCACCCTAATTCCAGTATTACACATCCTGGGCTCAGCCACCCTGGGCTAGAAAACCACATCTGTGAACCCATAAAGCTTTGGATAGATTTTTAAATACAAGCTGCAACAGACAACAGATGCGCCTTCAGTTTGATAGAATCTGAGAGTGGATTTGCCAACATGTCTTTCCATTCTGATGACCCTGCAAAAAGAACTCAAGGGATTGCCAAGTGATTCCAGAAAGACGCACAGGTTCAGAAAAGGGTTATTAAGCTCAACCCTAGAACCAATTCCAGCATTCATCTCTCCATTCAAGCACACATCTGCTTGTCCTTTGGCATGAAAATTAAGAGTGACCAACTCTGCTGTCTATTGCTACGTGGAGCAGATGCTGTGTGTGACCCCTGTGCTGACCCAGGGCTCTTCTGGGCCGCGCCCAAGCTGCGAGGATATCCGTGGCGAATGGGACGGCTCTTCTCTGTCTATCTGTGGCCCCTGGTTTCTCTGCCCCGCCCCTTGGTGCAGTGTGCAAAGCAGAGGTACAGAATCTTGCTCCCCTCCCCACCATCCTGCTTGGTGCGGTGGATGCCTCTTGCTCACCCTTGTGGTGGCTGTGCCGTGTGGACAGGCTCCCCCAAGGTGGGGCGGGCGCCCTGCCGCTGTGCCATGCGTGCCCCCCCGGGGCACATGAGCGTGCCCCGGCCTTCTGTGGTGCTCCTGGAGCACTCCGGCTGTCAGACCAGGTGCGCGAGGCTGAGATTCGTTTATCCCTCTGGGGCGCCTGCGGCTTGTGGTGTCGCTCTTGGGGATTTTCCCAGCTCTGTCCGAAAGCTTGCTCTGGGGTCCAGTCTGTGAGAGTCAAGCCCGCTCCGCCCCCATCCCGACAAGTTGGGCCGCGGCCCCCTTGCAGGGCCGGGAGCCCGTCCGAGCGTGCCTTTCTCCTTTGCGGGGTTCCCCCGGGCGTGAGAGCTAGAGTGGTGGCGGGGCCGACAACAGCTGTGCTTGGCCACAGTCTCTTGGCTCCCTTCAGGGGAACATTGGCCGTTCTGCCGCGCCCCCTGCGGAGACAAACGGGATTTGAGGGGTCGAGGAGAACGCGGCCCGTGGTGTGGGTAGAGGGGTCCCGGCCCGAGCTGCGGACGCCCTAAGTGTTCCCGATCCACCACCCAGGTCGCTGACGCCCCCACCCAGGTGTCTCTGGACCGTTTGCCTCAGCTTCGCAATGGGGGCGTTGCGCTGGGTGCGACAGCCCTCAGGGAGAAAGTCTCTTCTCAAAAGACCTGAGAACGGGTGTGTCCCCTGCAGAGTCCAGCCTCCTTTCTTCCTTCTCTGTGCCACGTGCCATTTTGCAGGTGGCCGGTGCCTGTGTGGGCGAGAGCTGCCCTCCTTCCTACCCCGCCCTGTGGAGGAGGGGTCCGCTGGTTCCTGCAGTGGGTGCCAAGCGTCTGCCTGCTCTCGGCCTGAAAAGAGAGAGAGAGAGAGAGAGAGAGAGAGAGAGAGAGAGAGAGAGAGAGAGAGAGAGAGAGAGAGAGAGGACACCTAGATTCACTGGTCTACGTGACAGACTGTGAGTGAGGAATGAAGCCATTAGGGAGCTGGGGACACAGCCATGGCAGATTTCCAAGCAAAATTAAGCATGGGATTCTTTAGGGACTTTGTCTATTCTGGATAGAAACCCAAATGATGAAGACTGATTGAGAGGGACTCTCACTTCCAGTTCCTGCAGCCTTGGGGGCCGTGGGTACCACAGAGCAGGAAGCACGGGCAGCTTCCTGGTGGTTAGCAGCGCCGCCAGCTGATGAAGTCCTCTGCGGGGAGGAAGCTGGGGACCAGCAGCAGTGCACTCTCCTCCTGCACCCTTGCAGCCACTCCTCACAAGCTCCTACCTGGCCAGTTTGCCCTGGGGTCGGGGGAGAGGGGACCAGTTAATTGTCAACTTGAATAAATCAGTCTGGTTGTTCTGCAGCCAGGCCAACCCTGGGCTGAATCTTGACTGAAAATAAATTTAAATGGCAAGTGTCAAAAGTGTTAAACTCTTCGTTTAACAGTGGGGCTGAGATTCTTATTTAGTTTTAATGCACTTCGGATAAACACTTGCCAATGTGGGCTGATGCCGTGGAGCGGTTCTACTTCCTAATTTCAACATCTCACAAGCTTCAGACAGGTTTCTACCTGATTGCCAAGGATGAAACGTGGCACCTGCTCACGCTCCCCATTTTCTCCCCTGTCTCCTAAGGCCGTAACACTGGGAAATGAAACCTAACACTGATTCTCTGGGTACTGCTAAGTCTCGGGAGGCTGGCAGGGTCGTGGTAGGCACATTCGTTCCCTAGTTGCCTCAGTAGTCCTCAGTGGGACAGTGAGTGAGGGCACAGCATAGCCCAGGTGGGTCCACCTAAGACCCGCATTTAGCAGCTGAAGCATGCCAGGTCGTTACACCACACTCTCACAGAGCAGTCCACACCCCTGCCAGCCAACTGCTGCAGAATTACGGGAGCAATTAAAGCTTACTCATTCTAGGTCTGGCCAAATAGTTCAGCCAATTAAAAAGGGTGTGCTGAGATGGTGATTGAGACTGGGCATGGTGGTGATGTCTGTAATCTCAGCTCTTTGGGGGACTGAACTCAAGGGGATCACTACCGTTCTGATCCACATAGTGAGACCCTATAGACCCTTACTAAAAAAAATGCTTACTCATTCTAAGGAGTTCTGCTCACATCTCCATGATTTTATCAGCCAGGAAGCCACCAGGTTTCTGGAAGATTGAGACAGAAAATACAATAATCACAGGCGAAGTCCAAGGGAGGGCTGAGGTGCAAGGGAGGCCCTAGAGAAAGAGGGCCTGCTTCTTCAGAAAGAAGGAGCACATGAATAAGCTGCAGAACATGGTAAGGGAGGCCAGCAGAGCATGGCTGTGCACTCCCTATCAGGGGTTGTCTCTTACCCAACTGCTCTGAGATGACAACATCTTGTGTGAAGTTGTTTCTCAGTTGTTTTGAGTCTCAGATTTCAATAACGGACCTCTTCCCGAGTCAGGCCAGATGAGGCATTCTCTGGAGATATCACAGGCATCTACTCTGGACTCCTGCTCCAGTATTTCCTGCTGCAGCTGGAAGGAATCCCCTTGTAGCAAAACCCCATGCCATTGTTGCAGTTCACAATAGCTGTGGAGTTCACTGCCCTCTGTGGGGACTCACTGATGTCCCAGTGTACTCTGGGGGAAAATGGTGGCAGGAATGAGGAACAAATAGACAAGAAGACAAGAGCTGGGTCAGGTAGTAGCCTGACTGGCAGATGATCCCAACAACAACAGTAGGGATGTTAATTTATAACCTTGTAAAGTCACAAGACACAGGTTGCCTAGCAACTAATAGCCAACAATGTCTAGGCAGGATGTTTTCCTTAAGACTGAGGTAGCAGCTGGGCATGGTGACACATGCCTGTAATCCCAGCATTCAGGAGGCTGAGGCAGGAGGATTGTTGTGAGTTCGAGACCAGCCTGAGCTACAAAGTGATCTCAAGGCCAGCCTGAACTGCATAGTAAGACCCTGTCTCAAAAAGACAAAAAAAAAAAAAAAAAAAAAAAAAAAAAGACTGAGGTAGCTTGATTGCTTCAGGCAGTGAGGCCTCAGTCTGCCCTCCCATAGAGGATCAACTTCCAGCTTCATGGGCTCTGAAGGGCTCTTCCTGTTTAGTGTTGTTTGAATGATGATGGCTGTTGGATTTAATGTTTGCAGAACTCCGTAGTAGATCTTTTCATTTTTTTTCTTTTTTTGGCGGAACCGGGGATCAAACTCAGGCCCTTGTGCTTGCCAGGGAAGCACTTAGTCTACTGAGCCATCTCCCCAGTTCCTATCTTTTCATTCTTTTTTTTGGTCTTTTTGAGGCAGGGTCTCACTATGCAGTTCAGGCTGGCCTTAAGCTCACTTTGTAGCTCAGGTTGGTCTCGAACTCACAACAATCCTCCTGCCTCAGCCTCCCGAGTGCTGGGATTACAGGCATGTGCCACCACGCCCGGCTACAACCTTTTCATTCTTGAGGCCAAGAAAGAAAGTTTTTTTGTACCTGTATACAACAATTTAACCCCATTTTGTCCAATAATACATAACAGTAGTAAATTACCAGTATAGCTGGCAGTTGTCAGAAGTTGTTAGTAATCTGAACCTTTTACAGCTAGCATTTTATAATGTGAATTTTATTGAGAAAGAAGTAGCAATGAGACAGTTTCAAAACAGATTAGTAGGATAGTTACAATAATTAATATATTGCATATTGTTTTTGCAGTAGTTATTCATAGTACAAGATGCAAACATGATATCTTGTGTAAACATTATTAGTTCAAAACTTCTCATTGAACTAAGAGAAAGTATATAGCTAGCATATTATTGTGGCATTACTTTTCACATCTTGTAATTATGCTTTCGTGCTTGATGGTTAAGAACAACTTAGGGTGACACCTGTATTAAAGAAAAATTAACCTTTTGCTATCTAACAACATCAATTAAAACTCTTAGGATTTCCTTAGAACCATGTACAGCACCTCTTAGATCCTTTTCTTTCTTTCTTTCTTTTTTTTTGTGTGGCAGAACCAGGGATCAAACTCAGGCCCTTGTGCTTGCCAGGAAAGTGCTTATTCCACTGAGCCTTCTCCCTGGCCCCAAACCTCTTAGCTCTTTTGCCAGTATCATCTGGATGAGTGTCGGTCCTTCCTTGACCAGGTTGCTTTCTGTGAAAGCTTGGGAGAATTTTTTCTCCAGGTGACTCTCCTTAGGCACACTGATCACTGCCCTCTGTGGTCCTATAATCTCCTCGATCAGAAATTCAAGGACTCAACGGAGTTACAGGATATCACAGCACAGGTTCTCTTGCATCCTGAGTCTTTATTGACCTTGGTGGGATAGGGCCAAAATATTGGCTATCCTTTTACTCCATCTATAGCTCTATTTTTTTGGTTTCCAAACCTCAGTTATTAAACATTGAGAAGTTTAATGATATTAATGACATTGTTGGCTATTAGTCACTATGTAACTTTGTGTCTTGTAACTTTACAAAGGTATAAATTAATGTCCCTACTGTTGTTCTTGGGACCATCTGCCAACCAGGTAACAGGCCACCACCTGACCCAGCTCTTGTCTACTTGCTCAATGAGAAGTTTAATGATATTACCCTGTAATGCACCTTAACACTGCTCTCTACCTGAATATTAAACACTTTATTTTATTTATCTATTTATTTATTTTTGCAGTACCGGGGATTAAGCCCTGTTCTTGCAAGGCAGGTTCTTAAACCATTGAGCTATCTCCCTTATCGGACATTTTAAACACAAAATAGAACTGTTATTTTTTAACAAGCATGATAATCTTCATATTTAAATCCTTATAGAAAAAAAAATCAACAAAGAAATATCAGAGTTGAACGAAACCTTCAAGCAAATGAACGTACCAGTAATAGATATGTTCACAGTGTTTCACCCAAGATAAGACATGTTCTCAACACCACATGAGACTTTCTCCAAAGCAGACTATGTGCTAGCCCATAACATGCTTAAGAAATACAAAATAATTAAAGTTATCTCATGCATACCATCAGCTCACAATGCAATGAAATCATGGCACAGAAATTATGCAAACATGAAAATTAACCAATAGCCTCTCACATAATCAGTGAGTCACAGAAGAAATACAAGAAGAAACAATTCATAGTCCCTGATAATGCCAGCAGCTCTAAGAGGAAGTTTGTAACTTTGAATGTCCACTTCAGGAAAAAAAAAAAAAAAAAAAAAACAGAACAAGTTCAAATAAATAACCTAATGATATACTTCAAAGTCTTAGAAAAACAAGAACAATCCAAACCCAAAGCTTGTGAAAGGAATAAAATTATAAAGAGGAGTAATTAGTGAAGTTGAAACTTAATCAGTGAAAGAATCAATGAATTGATGAGCTAGTTCTTTGAAAGAATAAGCAAGATAGAGAAACCCTTAGCCAATCTTGCTGAGTAAGAAAGAAAAGACTGAAATCAATACCATTAAACATGAAAAAGAAAATCACAACAAACTCCACTAATATCGATTATTAGTAACTACTTTGAGAACCTGTACTCCAGTAAAATGTAGAACTCAGAAGAAATGGATAGACCCTGTACCTAATACATTAAAATAAATAAATGAATAAAACCTAAAATAAAAAATGCCATTTGACTCAGCTCTTTTCCTTCTAGATATGTTCTTGAAATAATTAAAGACATCATATTACCATGATTAGCATATATATCCATGTTGATAGCAGAACAATTCAGAATAATTACATCTATAAACAGATGAATGGATAAAGGAAATGAGGTATTTACATACAATGGAGCACCACTCTATCATAAAGAAGGATAAGACTGAGTCATTTGTAGGCAATGGATGTACCTTGAAGTCATAATTTTAATGTGAAATAAACCAACATAGAAACTTAAATATCATGATTTCTCTTACATGAGAAACCCAAGATATAAAGAACAGCATAAAACATGGATAAAATTTAAAATAACAAGGGCAGAATCCTTCAGAGACATGCACACCCTTTTATGCAAAAGGCATCTATCTGGTCCATCTTTCAGAGTTGTGAAAAGTTAACGGTTTCAGCATGGCTACACAGTCTGGTCCCAAGACTCCTTCAGGATGTAAGGCAAACTGTTAGCTGTGAACTCCTGTACAAGTGAAAAGAAAGTTGAACATTTCCAACATACAACGGCACATGATAAACACTTCATTCCAAAAGTTACAAACAGGGAGCCACAAAAGAATGGAACCAAAGTAAATCTAAAATCCAGCATAGCAGACATTGAGTCCTGTAGTTCCATGTGCAGTATCTAAAGCATTCTGTGGCAACTTGTCAGCAACAAAGGACTTCTGTGGCTCCATCCCTATGGCGCTTTCAGTGGCTGTAGTTCCTGTGACTTCTTTCTTAGGCCTGCTTTGCTCCTCCTTTCAGCTTTCCTTAGATGATTCATGTCCATGGCTTTTCCAAATTTCTGGGGTCTCCACTACACCTTTGACTTCACATTCAGAGTCACATATAGTCCTCTTAGGGACACACTGCATGGTCTCCCAGGCCTTTTTCTGAAATTGAGGTGAAAGCCTTCTTAACTTTAAACTCTCCTGTTATGCGTACACCTAAAACCAGCACCACGTAGATGATGTCAAGGACTGCTGTCAGCTGGAGCAGTAGCCAGGCTTTTCTCTCTGTTGGCTGTAGGGGTCAAGTGCCTGTGTTATGGTGTGTGTGTATTTGTCAAAGCCTCATGCAGTCATTGAGGTGCAGTTCTACATTTCGTGATTAATTCATGATCCAAGGCTGGGATTATGGGTGTGAGTACTACACCCAGCCTGGGGCAGATAGTCTGAATGTAACAGAACAGACACAGAGAGACAGACTTGCTCTCTGTTGCCACTGTTGCCACTATACCACACATTTGCTCTCTGCTGCCACCATGAAAGGCTGCTCTTTGCCATGTGCCTCTCTGCCTTGGAGCCAGCTGAGTTTGGACTGAAACCTCCAGTAACTGAGCTAAATAAGCCTTTTCTTCCTTCAGTTTGGGTGTTAGGTATGTGTCCCAGCAATGAGAGAAGAGTAACTGAGATGGTCTGGATCACTGGGTACTCTGAATCCAATTCCGAGGGACAAATTCTCTATGCTGCTGCCATTCTGAAGCATTGTGCTCTGCAGCTTCCTCCTCAAAGCAAAGTATTTCACTTTTGCAGTTTTCAGGCTGAAGAGAGTAACCTGTTGCTCCTTGAGATGCCCTCAGACCATCTCTTCTATTGTTTTATTCTCAGAAATCAAGATCTCCTCTGTTTTATCTTTGTTGTCCATGGTTTTACTGGAGCTTCGTTTCTGGTCAAATTCACATTTTTAAGTCACTCTGCTGTGCTGTTTGCTCTTGAGTCTCAATATAAGTCTGGCTAAAAGCCCTCAATGATAGTCATGTGACCACCTTAGTGTTCCACTTCCTTGAAATTTCTTCTGCCAGATTAATTAGTCCAGTGCTCTTAATACTAGTCTCAAGCAAAGTCTCAGGACACAAACAAAATCTAAACAGTGTGCGAAGCCATAACACACATCATTTTGGTCCAGCAGCCAAAGCATTTCTTCTTCCCAGGAGAAACCTCCCAGATTATGAACTCTGTCCATAATCTCCCATACAGAACAGTCCAGCCTTAAATGTTCCGGCTTTACTCTTTCAGGCAACTTCTCTGAACCTTTCCAAACTCTTCCCACAAGGTAGGCTCTTGAATCATATGGTCAGGCAGAGTCACAGCAATAACCCCACTCTTGGTACCAAATTCTGTTTCAATCACTTTTATCTCATGGCTGAGACAAAATAGCTGATGACAAACATTAATGAAAGAAAGATTTATTTAGCTTATAGTTTATAAAGGTTTCGGTCCATAATTAGCCAGCTCCAAGGCAGGGTGACGCGACAGAGAGGCAATAGTTAATGGTGTTGGAAGACTGCAAGAACAGTAAGAGGACAACTCCAGCTTCTTTCCATCCTTTATACTGTATGCAGGCTACCCACCCCAGGGCCTGTGTAGAACTCATACCCATAATCTCAGCACTTTACCATGAATCAATTTCAAAGCCTATACTGAGCCGCCTCTGAACCAGCTCAGCCCATGACTGCATGAGATTTTTGTAGAGAAATCTAGATAAAAACAATAACATTTATGTAGTGTAAGAAATTTGAAGACACCCCCGTGTTCAGGGCATTGCTTTTAGACAAGCTAGAATGAGACCCAGGGGCAAAAGATAAACAAGGGCTAGGGGAGAAACTCTGGTAAAGTACTTGCATAGTACGGGGAAGGTACTGAGTTCAGTTTCCAGTGCTGAGAAAACAAAAGCCAAGCTACCTGAAAAGGAAGTAGATGTAAATTTGAGGCCAAACAGGATGTGGTTGCTGAACACATTGCTGCAATTTAAAACCACAGACTTTGCCCCAGGGTAATAAAAAAGATACCTTCAATGAATCTCAGTAATGGATCAAACACTAAGGGAGCCAACATTTATTCTCATAGAACAACACATTAATAGAAGGTGAGTTTCTGAGCATATTTACTGTAAGATCACAGTTCAAGAATGAAAGCTATCAGGCACATTGCTGGGAACATTACATTCAAGGTCACAGAGCACATGTTTGAGAGGCTAAAGTAGACATAAGCACAATTTAGGATCATAACAATGGTAGACATGAACGGCTATGGACATATTCAGGTCCATACCATAAGAGCCAAGTTTTATACTAGGTGCCTAAAAGCACAAGTCACAGGGGTTCAGTGACGTTGGCTGTCCTCTGCAAAGAGTCTTAGAGAAAAAGGAAGGAGAACCCTGAAAACATATAAGTGCAGGAGTTTCTAAACAAAGTCATTTTAACCCACAGTTTGTAGAAGTTTTAGTTCATAGTCCTCTGGCTACAAGATGGTACAGCATGGCAAAAGCAGCAAGTAGCAGGTAGCAAGCACCAGCAAGCCTGCCTGTCCTCTCTCCCTTCATAGTCTACTCAGGCTGTAAGGGGCCAGGGAGATAGCTCAGTGGCATAAGCACCTGCCTGGCACATGTAAAGTTGTGAGTTGGATCCAAGATACTCCCCTTCCCCTCCCTCTCC
Source organism: Ctenomys sociabilis (assembly GCA_004027165.1). Classification (NCBI taxonomy): domain Eukaryota; kingdom Metazoa; phylum Chordata; class Mammalia; order Rodentia; family Ctenomyidae; genus Ctenomys; species Ctenomys sociabilis. Next base: position 18,278 of record PVKA01038531.1, read on the forward strand.
CCCCCCCATATCCAGGTGATAAGCCTATTCATTGTAGAGTTTCCATTCCCCAGTCCAGAATGGTGCTAATTCTAATCAGTGGACTAATTTAGTACCACAAACCCTTAATCCCAGTATCACACGTTCTAGATCCAGCCAGCTCCAAAAACCCCAGTTATGAGGACACAAGGATTTTGAGGGACATCTAGATACAAACTGTAATACTGAGAATAACACTATACAGTTCTGGATTTATTTATTTATTTATTTATTTTGATGGAACTGGGGATTGAACTCAGGGCCTTATGCTTGCCAAGGAAGTGCTTATTCTTTTTTGTTGTTGTTGTTAATTTTTGTTTTATTGAAGTACAAATATCAATGAGATAGTTTTAAGATACCTTGACAAGATGGCTTTGATAAATTAATACATTGCAAACTGTGTTCATAGTGTTTTGATATCATAGAAGGTGCATACATGATATTATACTTGTAGACATTATTACACCGTATGTCTCTTATCAGTAAATAGAGTGTAGCTCTTTGTGTATCTTATTTTTTATACCTGAATTACATCAAAGATTCAATAATTAATACTTTCTACCTTGATATTTTCCTAGTGGTTGTCCATAGTACTAGAAGCTGACATAATATCCTGTCCAATCACCATTAGTGCAAATCTTGCCTCTCATAGAATTATGTAGAAGCACAGCGTTATCACTCCCAACTGTACTGTCCATACACACACATCGTGAGTCTTCCATTCTATGCCCCTTACTTGCTCTACACCTGTCAGAGATGGGCACTCCATTATCTTCAACTAACGTAGGTGCTTGAACTCGACAACACAATCCAACACAGTCCAGCATTCCACAACAATGGTGAGTTATCTGAAGAAGCTGTCGACCATAGCCATTTACAGCTCAACTTATTATTATGGCCCCATGATGTACACTTCATTTTTATACTTTTCTGCTGGATGGTTAAGACCTAGATAGAGCAAGACTTATATACCAACACATGTACTTTATGTTTCTTATGAGGTCAGTGAAGTCCCCTCAGGGTTTATCTTGTAGTCCTGTACCTTATTCTGTAGATCCTTTCTCTGTGTCATCCATGTGGATGAGTCACGGCCAATGCTTGACCAGTTTGTTCTCTGTGAGAGCCTGAGAGAAAGTTTTCTCTCCACGTGACTCTCCCCAGGCACACTATAGAACTTCAATCTCTTTCCTCTGTGGCTCCATAATCTCCTTGTTCAGAAAATTTGGGGCTCAACTGAGTTTCATGATGTTGCAGTACAGGTTCTCCTATGTCCTGAGTCTTCGCTGACCTTGCAAGGCTATGGTAAAAATGTTGGCTGGCCTTGTGGCTCTTCTGATTCTCCAATTTTGATCTGTGAACTTAGGTTGTTAACCATCCAGAAGAAAAGCTGATTAGTATCGTGCAGCATATGCCATTCACTTTGCCTTATCAGACTCAATTGTTTTTAGTTGTAATACGTTTCCATTTGTATTTCTGCTTTTCGCTTCTTATACTAGGGAGACTATATGATATTTACACATGTGTGTCTGGCTTATTTCATTTATGAGTATATGTTCAAGTGGCATCCACTTCAGTACAAATGCTTCAATCTTATCATTCTTAACAGCTGAGTAATATTCCATTATATAGAAATACCACATCTTTTTCAACCATTCCTCATGTGGTGGACATCTTGGTTGTTTCCAAGATTTTGCTATCACACATTGTGCTGCTATAAACATAGGTACACATATATCACTATGATACAATGTTTTCAGTTCCTTTGGGAAAATTCCCAGTAGGGGGATAGCTGGCTTGAATGGGATTTCTAGTCCTACTCTTTTGAGGAGTCTCCACACTGACCTCCACAATGGTTGTACCAGTCTACATTCCCACCAGCA
>PVKA01038532.1:0-20167 GCA_004027165.1 Ctenomys sociabilis
CCTCTGAAGCCAGGAAATGATGCTCAAAGTAACGACCATAACTCTCCCAAAGTGAACTGTAGCCATTCCCAGGAACAAAAAGGTCCCAAACTCCTTCGATGGTGAGAACGGCTGCATTCTTAGCAGGAAAGCCAACACAACAGGGTCCTCCAGAAGAACCAACAACTTCCTACGTACAGCTTCCCTTCTTCTGCCTCTTCTGCTGCCAGCAATAATCTTTAGGTGACTTTGCACACCCAGCACCATGCTGGCTCATTTCAGCTGCATGTTACAAGTTGGCCACCAGTTGTCAGTCCTCCACAACATAAGAGAGAGAGGCCACTGCAGAAATAACATTTTCCATGTTTGCAATTAATCACTAGCCATGATTCACACGAGGCTCTCACCTTCTTACTTGAATGTGGGAATGAAGCCAAGTCAAAGTGCCTTCAGGAGACAACTTCTTCACGTATATGTCAACAGCTTCCACACCCCCCACACACACACATACCCTCCCCAAGCCCCTTCTAAGTCCATGGTTAAAAACTCACAAGCTGTTCTGGAACATGGTAACTCCTTAGGCCATTATTTCTTCTTCCCTTTAATTGATCATAGCTTTAAGTCATACTTGACAGGGGCAGTGTAAAGTAAAAAATAGGAATTAGAAGCCCATATTTTTATTTACATATGTTTTTCTTGTGCTTTATATTACTAGGATCCTGTTGATCTAGGATGGGAGCCCTATGTTAAGTCATGGCTTTCGAAAACATCTAAAATAATAAGCCAGTCAGGAGTCGATTGTCTTGAATTCATGATTAAAAATAGTGTCACCAGTGGGCTACAATTTATAAAGAAGCATGAGAAATTTCTGGCTTATCCTACCCAAGACATAACAATCATCATAACTCTCTGCAGAATTCTTGATGCTTTCTTTGAATTTATGAGTAAATATGGAGGATTTGGACAAAGTGAGTATTTTTCTCTGCCATATTAATGGTACTATATCTCTAACAATTTTTAAAATCATTTATTTATTTATTTATTTATTTAATTTGGTATAGGGTCTTGCTATGTAGATCAGACCCTGTATGAAAATACATTTTTTTTTTAAAAAGGAACAATATTTTCTCTGATGCCTCCACTTTATGTGCAGGGGTACTTATTTAATTTTCTGTGACTCTTGGTCACTCTGCTCATCTCACTGAGCCCGTTTGCCCTCTAGCTGCATGAGCTCCCAAGGAATCTTCTAAGAGAGGTGCAGAAGTCTGGATTATTATAAGTCTCCTTATTATAATGATTTTTGTAAGTTCAATTTCTAGTCACTCATTGTCAGTGTATAGAAATACAGTTACTATATATATATATATATATATATATATGTATATATATATATATACATCCTTTATATCTGTTAAATTAACTTGTTCTACTAAACTTCTTTGTAATTTGTCATTAAAGCAGCCCCACTTTACACTTAAAACTATTAAAATGTTAAGTTCTATATTTTTATCATAGAAAAATTGTTACTACTCTAAATTTTTCAAGACTTTCTATGATCTGCTGATATCCAAGACAACTCCTGGCATCCCACTTCTGTGTCCTACAATGAGTTGTTCTGAGAATTTGCAATAAATTGGCTGGGGATACACTATGAGGGGACAGATACAGAAGTTATATATGTAACTTTTGTACACACACTAAAATTGCCAATGTGTTTTTAAGAAATATTTAATACGACAAATGACCAGAAAAAATTCTTGAAAATAAGATAAAACTTGCATTTAATTCTACTGAGCCGTCTCCTTGGCCCTATGTACTCCCTTTCTTAGTGAGATATTTGGCAATATATGCCAAGAACGTCAATATATTCTGCCTTAGGAACTACTTTTTTAAAAAAATTTAGTGCATCTTGTTTTAGAAATTTGTTACAAAGAAACACTTAGAGGCATATGTACAAGCCAATTCATATATATATGAAAAACAAAAACAGCAATGTGCATTCTAACAGTGGGAGAGTGGCTGAACAAAGGCTCGTACAATAACAACATGTTTCCAAGGCGTATAATGACATGAGAAGGCTAAAATAAAAAATCCAGGCAAAAACATATGCCTCTTCAATTTATTATTTAAATTTTAAAATATGTATTTACATAATTTATAAGTCCTTAATAAACAGACCATAAATAAATGCATTAGCATTTAAGTGGTTATTTTCTATGGGTGGTGAAATTGAGTGATTTTTTTTTTCTTCTGTATTTTTTTGTATTTTCAAACTTTCCTATAAGAAGTGTATTTTAGTATTAAGAAAACAAATATTGAAGACAATATGCTAAGCAAACAGTAAACTCTTACTGCGTTCTGGTCTACAATGGGTAGCCTGAGCAGAGCGGGAGCACTGCCCGTGTGAGGCCAGCGTTCTCCTGTGGGCTTCACCAGACGAGGCCGAGGCACGTTAGGTACCTCCCAACTCGTGGGCTGTTGCTAACTATGCAAAAATACTTGTTCCTTTTCAAGACCGTGACTCGAGTAACACTTCAAGTAAGATGGCAAATTCTGCGAAAAGTTCTGTCAAAGTGAAAGCCACAGAGAACAGGTCAGTTTTGTTCCTGTAAGCAACATATTTTAATACTTACTAGGCACCAAACCCCAAAATACTCACAGGATCTCTCATCAGTAACCCTAACCCTAGCCCAAACCCTAACAGCAGTGTATGGGCATTTAATGTATTTTATTCCAACATAATCTTCATATAACTAGTGCAAGGGTGCCAGATTGTTACGCTGTTTTAAAGCAGCAGGCATTGCATGAATGCATTTGTCCAGCTTCTGCGCATATTTGAGAAAGGAATAAAACTACATGAACTTGCTCTACCCTTAGCATAAACTAGAAATTTCAGATAAAAGTGTGTGAATGTATTGTATGTGAAAGGTTCTGATAAATTTCAGTTCAGTGATGACTCTACTGTAATAAAACCTGCACTATGCAGATGTCGAGAGCTCAGACCCGAACCCCCTTTTCAGCCCCACAAGCAGCAGCCCCGTCACTGTGGAAACTGAGCTGCACCAGGTAGGAGTGGTGTGGGCTGATAGGGACCGGAAGAGGCTTCCAGAGCTGCCTGGACTTCAGGCAGGCTGAGCCAGGGCTGGCTGGACCCGATGAGCCAGGTCCTGCCGAGAGGACACAGACTGAGTGACTTGGCTTACAGCCTGAGCACAGGGCACACTTGCCAGAGCGCCTCCCACACAAGTAAGCTCTCAGCTGATAAACTGTTCTAGAATGAAAACTGAGACACATGTACATACATTAAAATATGTACATAAATTAGTTATATGCTATAATCAAATAAAATGCTAAACATATCTTAAGTAAAGGTATATTATAAAGATACATGTATATATATTAAATGAAAGTATAAAGTATATATTTTCATGTAATAAAATATATTAAAGGCATATATTAAATAAAAGTCAACTATATATATATATATATATATATATATATATTTTTTTTTTTTTTTTTTTTACAATTATCTATTTAATGGAGTAAAATGCTACCTGATTCTTGCATACAGGACAAGGCCAATGAAGATCTTCAAACCCAGGTGTGGCTATCTTTTGATACTGCAATGTGCACGGAGAGGGGTCTCTGCTGGTCCTCTTTCCTCCTTCCTCTTCCCCACAAGCAGGAGGAGCCTTCCTCAAAGATTTCTCTGTGCTCCAGCAAAAGCCCGATCCTGAACACTGTCCTAGGTGTGGCTTGCATGAGGGCTTCTGCTTCCCTTTCCTATTTTCTCTCTTAGCTGTCTCCTTGAGGCCTTGAGAAAACAGCAGTGTTTACATTCCGCCCCGACTGTAAATTTCTTATGCCTGTGATTACTTTAGAAAATAGTAGCTGTGTAACTTAAATTACTCATCAAAGGGGAAATTATATATTAACTATGAAGCTTTGCTCTCAGTACTGAACTATATTATGGTCTTTAATCATGAAGTGTTGTCATGATACTCAGGTACATTTCTGAACTGTTTTCTAAAGCATTTAACCTTCACTCTTCCGCTTATCTCTACCTCAGGGATAAAAACACATGGTATCTGGAGAAAAATCCTGATAAGTTAGTGCTGGTGTTGCAGAAGCTTTATGTGTTTGCATTTATTTGGGCATTTGGGGGAATTTTAAAACGTGAAGATCAACATGAAGATGACATCGTGTTTTTTTCAGCTTTTGAGCCTGATTGTCTTGCAGATGTAACCTATAGTTTCGACAGCTTTGTTCATAATCTATTTGAAAACAATTCACAAGTAGGTAAGTTCTTGGGAAGCCTCACTATTATGCTTATTATAAAGCATTAATCAGAAATGTGATTTGGTTTATATCGAGTAGACCCATCTTAGAAAGTATGAAACTTAAAGACAAAAAAGGAGTTAATAAGAACACCAGCACCTTTACTGCTTCTTAAAGTTGGGATTTGTCAGCAAAAACTCCTTGAGCCATATTTATTCTCCCCATGAATCTAAAAGCAAATTAGGGCTGGAGAGATAGCTCAGTAGAATAAGCGCCTGCCTGGCAAGTGCAGGGTCCTGAGTTCAATCCCTGGTATCAGAAAAGTAAATAAATAAACACAGGCTAATGAATTCTACTTTATGTTAAGTGATTTATCTTGAGCCTATATCAAGGGGGCTGGGGAGATGGCTCAGCAGAATGAGCACTTGCCTGGCAAGCGTAAAGGCCTGAGTTCAACCCCTGGTTCCACCAAAAAAAAAAAACACTGTATCACATTTTGCTTCATCATTTGCTATTCCCATATAAAACCAGCTGATTAGGACTAAGATGCAGGAAAAACAGACAGGCAGAAGCTTCACTAAGCTGTGAGCTCTCTAGACTAGAAATAACAGCAGCAAAAGAGAGAGGACCTCCCACTCGTGATCAATTTGAAAACAAAAACTACAAATACAAAAGGAAAATTCACACTAAAGGGAATCAACAAAAATCACCCATTTTAGTCCATTTTCTTATGTCGCTTAGTACCACACACTGGGCAGATGGTAAAGCAAAGAAGATTGCTTTTAGTTCTGGAGGCTCAAGGTCAAGGAGTCGAATCTGATGAGAATTGTCTTGCTGGCAGAGTCCCAAAGAGTACAGAGCAATGTTCATGTTTGTGTCCCCTGGTCTCTGACTTCCTATGGAAGACCCCAAGATTCCATCACAGGGGCTTCACTCTGGAGACCTTCTCCAGTGCTGACCATCTCTCCCAGGCTCAGAGTCACATGCCACCAATTATGGAACTAAATTGCAACAAGAGTGGAGGAGGATACAAGCCCTATTCAAACCATAGAATCATCCTAATGACATCGTGTTTTTTTCAGCTAACGTATTATATTGTAAGTGCTCAGGCTTTTCTAAAACTGTGCATGAAGGAATGACATCTATTTTAAGATGAGTAGTTCTGAAACAAAAGCAAGTGGAAAAAAGAACATAAAGCTATGAACAAACACCTAAGTAGACATTTCAGAAAAGCAAAATACAGTAATGCAAATGAGAAATTCAGCAGTCAGAAGAAATTCCACTCTGGGAGCTACCAAACAAAGAATTAATGGGGCCAGGGAGATGGCTCAGTGGAATAAGCGCTTCCCTGGCAAATGCAAGGGCTTGAGTTCAGTCCCCCGTTCTGCAAAAAAAAAAAAAAAAGAATTGGTAAATTGAAACTTAGAGGAAAAGCTACAGAAAGCAATGGTGAGCACTGGAACTGAGAAAGTCCAGAGCAGAATCAGCAGAGAATTTTCCCGAATCACATGTATTCTTAGATTAACATAATGAAGCTTTAAAAATGTCAAGAAAAAAAATCTATAAAGCCGTAAGAGAAAAGATAGTATCAACAAAGGAAGGACAATTGGAGAGACAAAGAAACTTTAGTAACAACGCAGGTCAGGAGACAATGGAATATCTTCCTATTGCTGAGGGAGCTACATTATTATGACTAGTATCTACAATTTAAGAATGGTATCAAAATAAAACTTCATTCGACATACAGGACTGGAATTGCCAAGCACCTAAGCTCTTCTATAAAAGGCAGATGTCAGCAAGAGTAACGTGCCCTGTAAGAGGGAAGATGCCGGGTGCATGGCAGTGGGGAGCACAGGCCTTGGTAGAAGAGCCCAACAGGGTGCTGCAGCTGTCATTACAACTAAGGACTTCCTGTTTATTAAGAGTAGACAGTGATACAAACTAACAAGCTAGCAGGGGAGGGGTGTATGGTTCACACAGTGTGGTAAGGTCTTTGTTCTCTTTTAAAATAGGTCAAATATACCACATAGACTTTTGATTTATTAATGTATTCACTAGTATATTAATTTGAAGTACACAGAAAATGAAAATACAGCACACTTTATAAAGAAGGTAGAGTAACAATATGTTATAAAATAAAAATTCTGACAAGACATTAAGACAAATAAAGAATACTACATTTAAGGGGCCAGGAGAAGGCTCAGTACAATAAGCACTTGCCTGGTAAGCGCAAGGGCCTGAGTTCAATCCCTGGTTCTGAAGAGAAGAAAAAGAATACTACGTTTAAGAAAATAAGCCACAAAAGGTAAAACAATCATGAATTTGTGTGAATGACACAAATTAGTCCTTTAATAGCAGATTTTGATAGAATTCCAAGAGAAAATTAACAATTCTAAAGTCATACTAAGATAGTTTTTATTATATCTCATCAAAAAATTAAGAGATTCAAACTGGCAAAAACTATAGAATATATTGTTAACATTATTATATATTTATCCTTTTTAAATATTAACACTATTATCTTCCTACATGAAATTATGACTAAATTATTTTTTCTTTTCATTCTATTTTTCAAGGATTTTTTTTGGTGGTACCAGGGATCAAATTAGGACTTTATGCTTGCCAGGCAAGCACTTATTCCATTGAGCTATCTCCCTCACCCCTCAATGAGTGAGTGTGTGTGTGTGTGTGTGTGTGTGTGTGTGTGTGTGTGTGTGTGGTACTGGGGATTGAACCCTGGACCTTGTGCTTGCCAGACAAGCACTTAGTCTACTGAGCTATCTCCCCCGCCTCTTAAAGGATATTCTACCAAGAAAATATATCATTTTTTAAATTGGAAAACTGAGTTATTTACAAATAAATGTCAAAATTCGCTAATGTATTGGCTTGACCACAATCAGTATCTTGCTGGCATTTGATAGTGTCCAAACATATGGCAATAGCAAAAGTTTTGGGCAATATTTTGAAGGGTATCAGACTATACTTAACCTTGTTTTCTATATTATTAAAAGGATAAAAATTAATAAAAGGAGAAAAGATAAATTTATTTTACAAAGTTTGATATGTCCTAGCTCAACAAACTTAGCTTTTCAGATTGTTAGTGACACATTTCACAACTGAATTATTTTCTTGGATTTATTTATCATTCCCCATTTAGCCATCAATATACCAGTTGGTGAGCAGTCTGTCTTTGGATATTTTCTGGATCTACAACAATGTGAATTTGTGCCTTGGTCAGATATAGTTCCTAATGTTGCAACACTAAATCAAAAAGGTAAAATAATTATGATAATCAGACTTGTAACTTTTCCAAAGAGCTGGTGGTACTCCACTTATGAAAGTAGTTGTCAAATAAATAAATAATGTTGTCAGCAGCTTTGGTAGTAGATGTGTCCCAAGTTTATGTAGAGATCAGTTTACATCTACATAACTGAAAGAGTAAATAAGATCCAAAGGTACAATAGATTTAGTGAAAGGGAAAGAAACTGCTCAAAAGGAAAGGACAGCTGGGATGGGGGAAAAGAGAAAAGAAAGGTAAAATGACGCGCATGTATGCCCAAGATGGGTAAGATAGCCGTACTGCCAACTTCTATTAGTTCATTGGAAAGGACAGTCCGTGTTTGTACTGTCTGATCAATTTTGCATGTCTGTACTTGGTAATTTGAACAACTACTTTGAAAATGACAATATATGTATAATAGTTGTTAATTTCCTGTCATCTTGCTTTGAAATTCTGTGCTGTCTTCATTGTATTTTTCTCTCTTTAGAATTAAAAAAGTACTATGAAAAAGATGTGCCAAAAACCAGCATTTGTGTAATACTTCATGGAAAAGTTGGAGGCTCAGTTGAGTCCAACATATGCTGTAAAACTAGAGCTTATTACATGCCACACTACTGGCAGTATTTATTATTTTAATTCTCTGTGGCTATTGAAAGTAGAAAATAACAAGATCCGCTTTTAAACAAGGAAAATTTTCCATGATGAAACCTACCCTTGACTATAAGGAAACTACAAGTTAGAAAAAACTCGTGGTTTGCCAGATATCCACATATGCCAAAGTGGTGCTGTTCTCAGTCTTGAGCTTTGTTGCACTCTGAGAGTTTGGTAGAAGTTTAGGGCAGAAACTTGATGATCAGGCTTCTTGTGGTGTCCTTACAACCACAGATGGTCCTGACCTATAATTTTTTAACTCTCTGATGATGCAAAAGTAAGGCGCACTCAGTTTAAACTGTGTTTGGAACTTTGAGGCACCATCTCTGCCACCTGCAGTCTGCAGTGAGGTCCTCTTACAGTTGTGGGGCAGGCAGCAGCACAGCTGTGGTGACTGGAGCTGCAGCACTGTCACCAGCTGTGCTGCTCAGCGGGTCAGGAGTGCTAAGGATGCTGACTTACTTACGACAGCTTCTAGCAGCCATGGGCTCATCTGGATGCAACCCAGCATAAACAGAGGAACAACTGTTTAAGAAATTTAACGAATGAAAACAAATGCTTGTTATTTTATGAAAAAATAAAAATGTCATAACCAAATGCTAATAGAATAACAAGTTACTGCAGTATGTGTTAATTCCTCAGTACAAGGTGTAAACCAAAAAGATTCTTACAAAAAAAGGACTCGTAAGATATCTGCATCTATATCTAGTTCTCAGGTGGCACCCACTTACCTCAGAAAGCCTCAGGTTCGTCGTGTTGGGAATGTCTGCAGTGAGCTCACCGGCTGAGGGCGTGGAAGATGCTTCTTTTTTTTAACTGACTGCATTGGTCCACTTGAAGTATTCATAATGTCCATATTCATCACAGGGAATTTACACCTGGACATGATTTATCTTGATTCCTCTTTTTTCCCCAACACCCTTTCTTCCCTTCTGCCCCATCCCCCTCTCTATTTACAAAGCTGTGTTTCCATTTTAACTCTTTTTAAATGGTGTTTTCCTTTTCTGTTCCTTCCTCCTCCACCCTCAGCCATTTCTTTCCTTTTGAACAGTGTCTGCCCATATCCGAATATCTAGTATACACTTTGGTCTTTATTTACCCCTTCAATTTCTCACACAAGCCAGACAATGTGATGTCAACCCATGCAAATCCAATTTAATTCACTTAAGTATATGGTCTAAGGTACATCCATTTACCTAGAAAGTTCTCAAATTTATCCTTCTTCTCAGATGACGAAACTGAGGCCTTCTTGTGGCTGATTAGTGCTCCATTACATATATTTTTAAAACTCACATCTTCTTTATCCATTCTTATGTTGATGGGTATTTAGGTTTCTTCTAGTACTTTGTTAGCTATTACAAACTGTGCTGCTATAAGCATAGGTGTCCATATATCACTGTGGTATGGTGTTTTTACTTCTTCTGGGAAGATACCCAGAGAGGAATAGGTCAAATGGGATCTCTAATCCTATTTTTGAGTACTCTCCACAGCTTCCACAGTGGCTGCACCAGTCTGTACTCCCTTTGCCCCACAGCCCCATGTGCATTTGTTATTCGTTGATTTCCTGATGATAGCCGCTCTTTCTAGAGCAAGATGGATTCTCAGCATTGTTTTCCTTTGCATCTCTCTAATAACCAGTAAAAAGGCTGAACATGTTCTCTGGAACATAGCCTCTTAGATAAGTGATACTGGAAAAGCTGGATTTTCACATATGCCGGACTAAAACTGGACTCATGTCTATCGCCATGCACTAAACTAAAATTGAAGGGGTCAGAGACCTATGTATTAAAAACAGAAACCCTAAGTCTGCTGGAAGAAAGAATAGACAGAGCTCTTGAGGGCACAGGCGTTGGCAAAGGTTTAGTGAACAAAACCCCAATCACATAGGAAATAATACAAAGAGTCAATAATTGGCATTTCATCCTAATTCAAACAAAGGACTTACATCTAGAATATATGAAGAATTGGGAAAATTAGAGCCCTGAAATTTAAAGACCCAATCCAAAAATGGACATATGAGATGAATGCACACTTCTCAGATGAAGAAATACAAGCAGCGAATAAATATAAAGGGTGATTTCTGAGACCAGCCGGGCCACAGGCAGCAGTCCCTTTGCATTCAAATTGCTCTGTAACGTGCGCACACTCCTAGAAAGTCTCATGTAGCTGGAAGAGTGGGGCAATATTTCTTCCTAGATCTTTTGAAAATTTTATAAATTATTTTTAACGTAGGTGCTGCATTGCTGGTAGACCTTCAAGGGCCTCAGGAGAGCATGCTGAGGCTTACAGAATGTGGCGAGCACGTGCATTACACAGCCACCAGAGACACGATATGCCTGTCTTTCCTCACAAGCCTCCTTTTAAAGAATTCCTGCCCTGTTCTTCTCACAGGTACGAGAGATGTCATTTGTGGAAGGGAGTTTCAGAGTCAGAGGTTTCGAGATTATTCAGTCTAACCATTATTAAGAGGAGAAAAATAGACTAAAAGTTTTGGTGACTAATATGCCAATTTGTGTTCTTACCAGCAGTGTAGGAATGCTCCTTTCCCCACGTTTTCCAGTGTATGGCTTCATAGATCGTGGTTATCTGTCTTTTCCTTACCATCAAGACAAACCCTGCAACTAGAACTATGAACTAAACATGGCTGGCTTCTGTGGCCTTGGCCCAGGTCCCTGATGGCAGTGCTGCTGTAGCCAAATTGACACACGAGACCCCTCAGCTCAACATTAGGACGTGTCTTGACGTTACCATTACCAAGAAGGATTCAGTGAGGCTCCTACTCTTTCTGCCTGAACTCTTCTTTTGAACTGCCATTACCCTTTCCCCCCTCCAGCTGTGCTACCCCTCACCAGGGGCAATAGTATCATTTTCCTGCTTTTGTATTAAAAAACTTCCAGTACTATGACTCAAATAATCTGTATCTTGCCTTTAATTTATTATATTAAAATTCTTATTTTTGTTCTACTATCCAATGAATTATAAAGTTACGAGTTGTTCTGACTCAGTAAGACATTTATCATCAATTTTTTTCCCTCAAATAATGGTAGCCAAAATTTTCAAGAAATTTCATGTAGCATTTCTGGCATGTGATAAATAAAAATATGTGACATTATTAAATGAATATCAAATAAAAATAATAGCTTCTAGTCTCTTCTTTTGTAAGAGATGCAAATAATTCAAATAGCTGGAGTGGAGTTCATATTAACTCTGTGATTTAGCCTCTCTCATATTAAAAAAAAACAGCAGAAGCATAGTTTTTATGGAAATTTCTAAAGAAGGAAAATCTTTATGACTTGTTTTAATATGTTAAGACACGCCATTCTCTAATGCATATTTCCCCCTTAGGAGAGTCTGGTGTTGGGAAAACTGCGGCCATTAACCACATGCTTGAAAAGTTAGAAGGCTCAGGAGCATTTGATATAAAATATGGATCCATTTTAGGAGATGTCCTATTGCATAATGAAATTAAAAAGTCAAGGTTGTATATATTAAATTCCAAATCTTATTCACCTACTAAAAACATTGGCTTTATTATGTTTTTGGAATGTAAATCTATTATATGAAAATGAAGAATTATTGAAAAGTTTAATTTTTCCTAATCACTCCTTTATTTAATTTTTTTAATGTATTTGGTACGGGGTCTCACTATGCAGCTCGAACTCACAATGATCCTCCTGTTTTCAGCCTCTCCAGCACTGGGATTACAGGCATGAACGGGACTTGGTGGCTGGCTTACTATGCCCAGGGGAAGTACTGGCATGGCATGTGGTTCTGGGGACTGAACCCCAGGGCTTGCCTAAGCAGGTGCTTAGTCGGCTGAGCTATCTCACAGGTCCTCTAAAATTAAAATGTTGATGTTTAATTGACAACAAATAACTGACATGTGATATTTTGTTGAATGTATGCATTATGCAATGCTTATATGAGCTAATTAGCATATCCACCACCTCATGCACTTACATTTTTGTAATAAGAACATTTAAGATGTATTCTTTTAATAATTTTGAAATGTACATTACTAGCTACAGATAACATGCATGTACAAATTGTTCATTTCTTCTGTGTTTTCCATTCTGTGAGAGTAAAGATTTTAGAAGTAGGTATTGATGATCTTCTGAATTTTTATAGGGTCTGTACTGATTTCACCCTTTTCATTCCTTATTGCATGAATTTGAGGTTTTTCTTTCTTTTAATAAAATTGGCTAGGAGTTTATCAATTTTATTCTTTCAAAAACCAACTCTTTGATTCCTTCATTCTTTGCATTACTTTCTTTGTCTACATTGCATTTATTTTTGCTCTGATCTTTATAATTTCCTGTCTTCCTTGGGCCTTGGGTTTAACTTCCTCTTCTTTTTCTAAGGAGCTTGAGGTGCAGCGTAAGATTGTTTATTTGGTCACATTCTGTTTTACTGATATGAAAATTTACTACTGTAAATTTCCTTCTTAAGACAGTTTTCATTACATCCCACAGGTTCTGGTAAGTTGTATCTTCATTTTTGTTTGATCATGAATATTGTTTAATTTCTTCTTTAATTTTATCTGTGACCCAATGATTGTTTGGGAGGGTGTTAGTTAATTTCCATGTGCTATTCTGTCAAAAACGTCCAGTTTCATCGCACTATGGTCAGATAATATGCATGGGATAATTTCAGTTCCCTTGCATGTACTTAAGCATGCTCTATGTGCTGGTATGTGGTCTGTTTTGGAGGACATCCCATGTGCAGCTGAGAAGAGTGTGTATTCTGATGCTGTCGGGTAGCGCGCTCTATAAAGGTCTTCTCAGTCTAGTTCTTCACAAGTTTGGTTAAGTTCCACTATTCCTTTGCTGATTCTTGCTTAGTTGCCCTATCTCTTTGTGTCAATGGGATGTTAAAGTCTCCCAGTACAATTGTATTATAGCTGATTTGACTTTTTATGCCTGTTAAAATTTGTCTTATATAGTTGGGTGTGCATGTATACTCATAAAGTTGCTATTTCCTTTTCTTTCAGTTGTCCCTTTATAAGCATGTATTGACCTTTATCTCTTTTACTCCCTCTTGTTTGAAGTTCATTGTCAGCAACTAGAACAGCTACTTCTGCTTTTGTCTGTGTTCCTGTCACACAAAGTATTGTTTTCCATCCTGATGTTCAGTCTGTGAAATTTTTTTTTATTTAAATGTGTTTCTCATATACAGGATATTTTTGGATTGTTTCTTGATCCACTCTGCCAGTCTGCTTCTTTTGATTGGTGAACAAAGGCCTTTTACATTGATGGCAATAACTGATAGATATTGGCTTATCTTTGTCATACTATTTTCTTATTGTAGAATTCCTACTTTTCCCCTCTGTTTAATTACTTGCTCTACTTGGTGTTTCTTTTCTGTTGTTGTTCCTTTTTTGGGGGGTGGGGAAGAACTAAGGATTGAACTCAGGTCTTTGTGCTTGCCAGGGAAGTGCTTATTCCACTGAGCCATCTCCCTGGCCCCTATGTTGTTGCTCTGGAAGTTGTGCCATTTTTGTCTCTTTCTAACATATCTCTCAGTGCTCTTCGTAGGGCTCATTTGACAGTCATGAATTTCTTCTGTTACTCTTTGTCATGGAAGTATCTTATCTCCCCATTAAATCCGATAGACAGTTTTTCAGGGTACATCAAGATGGGTTAGAAGTTCTTTTCTTTCAGGACCTGAAATATCTCACTCCATGCTCTTCTTGATTTCATGGTCTGTGTTGAGAAATCTGCTGTGGTTCTGATGGATCTTCCATTGTAGGTGGTCTGCTTCTTCTCTCTAACAGCTTTTAATATTCCATTCTTCTGCTGAATTTCTGGGACCTTGATTATTGTGTGTCTGGGTGTAGATTTATTTCGATCATGGCTAACTGTAGTTCTGTATGTTCTCTTATCTGTATGTCAGGTTCTTTTCTCATGCTTGGGAAATTTTCTCCTACTACTTCTATAATCATTCTTTTTATCTTTTTTCTTTTACTCCAGCTGTTTTATTGATACCTATTAGTTTTATTTTTATTTTCATCATCTTGGTGTTGCTGTGTTTGTGTTCACTAGCTGTAGTGATACCTTCAAAATCTAAAATTCTATCTTTAGCTTCATTTGAGCAGTTTTTCCAGCTTTCAATGGAATTCATAATATCCTGCATATCTGTTTGAATCTATTCCATTCATTCTAATTCTTTCCTGTATTGTTCATTCAATGTTTCTGTCATTTTCCTATTCCCTTCTATTTTTTTATTCTATGTCTTCTTTACATGTACTAAGCAATTCTTTCATGATAGTTATTAGTTCTTTCTTATCTGAGAGATTACTTATGATCTGATTTCCTCTGTAGCCTAATAGAATTGTTTCTTTACTTCAGTTTCTACCATTTCAGAAATTGCAGACATGTGACTTCCAATTCTTCAATGACTTTTGCTCCTGAACTTGTTCTGGGTGGGCTGGAGGTCTGAGATTGCTTTTTGTTCCTTCCTTTTGGTATTGTTGAAGCTCCCAATATTTACCCCCACTGTGTAATGATGGTAGAGATGTGGGGTACAGGTGAGCAAGGCTCCCACAAGAGTAGGAGGATGGGGTAGGCTCACCAAAGCTCCTACTGTGTGGGGTTCAGTGTGGCTTCCACCTTGGTGGGTGGAGGGAAGCTGAAGCTGAAGAAGGATCCAGTGATGATTAAGGCAGGGTGAAGCTCTGCAAGGCTTTCTCTACTCATAGTAGAGCTCACCTGGCAGCAGCCCAACAGAGCTATGGTTATAGCAGTGGTGGGAGAGGCAGGCACAGCTCAGCTGAGCTCTAGAGATGGTCATGGCAGGGCCAGAACTCACCAAGTTCCTGCAACCGTCCTCTGCGTTCCTGGCTTCTACGACTGGGAGAAGCAGGCACAGCTCGGCCAAGCTCCGGCTAGGGTGAGGGTGGTCGGGCAGGTCTCCTAGCTTTTTTATTTGATGCCATCATAATCGCCCATTTTAGGCTTTGTTTCCTATGATTTGGGGGTCATAAATAAAAAACCATAATCCTTGTGCAGACCAATATAATGGAGCTTTCCTTCTGGATTTTTTTCTCCCTAATAATTTTACAACATTAGATGTTGTATTTAAATCTTCAATCTATTTTGATTTGTTTTTTTCTTTATGAAATAATTTTTTTTTTTTGTAGAACCAGGGATTGAACTCAGGCCCTTGCGCTTGCCAGGGAAGCGCTTGTTCCACTGAGCCATCTCTCTGGCCCCTCCTTTATGAAATAAAATAATGCTTCAGTTTCATTTATCTGTCTGCAGATGAATATCCAGTTTTCCTGGATCCATTTATTGAAGAGATTGTCCTTTCCTGTCATGTGTTTTTGACTTTAAAAATGAGTTGAGCATGATGGTATGAGTTTTCTTCTGGGCTTTCTATTCTATGCCACTGGTCAATTTGTGTGTGTGTGTGTGTGTGTGTGTGTGTGTGTGTGTCAGTAACATCCTATTTTGCTTACTATCAGTTTGTAGTATGTTTTAAAGCTAAGTAGCTTGTTGTGCTTGTTCTTTTTTTAAGAGAAAAAATAAAAATAACAATAAAACAGTTTGAAAACAGGTTAGTAAGAGTTACAGTATTTAATACTATTCCATACTATTGTTTCCTAGTAGTTATTCAGAGACTTTCTCAAGATTGCTTTGGCTATTTAGAGTGTTACGGTTTTACAGGAAAAAAGGAGAAGAGACACTGGACTTCCAACCTGTGGATACAGAATGTTCACATTTAGCTGTTCTCTCTAACTTCTTTCTACAGATGTTTTGTAGTTTTCAGCTACTTTTCACTTCCTAATTTTATTACTCAGTTTAATGATATTATAAAGGACATTTTTTTTATTTTTGAAATAGTTTGTTATTAGCAGACTGTGATGGTTTAGATGTAAAATGGCACTTTTGGGTAGAATTTGAGGAGCAATGTTACTAGGTCCTCTTTAACAGTTTTGTGAAGTTCAGTGACCCCTGCTCCTGGGATTTCCTATGAACTGAAATTTATTACTGATTTAATACTTATTATTTGTCTACTTGGTTTTCCTATTTGGGAAAAGTTTTACTTTTCCAAAGTATTAACAACTACACTATTTCCTCTAAATGAGAAATTCTTACTTGTTTCTAAATATAACTAAATTCAAAATCTCAATTTTACATAATGTAAAATGCATCTATTTTTATTTTTAAATCATGCATTTATTTTTTTTATTTTTTACTAATTTTATTGAGAAACAAATAGCAATGAGACAGTTTCAAAACCAGTTAGTAGGACAATTTCAATAATTAATACATTGCATATTGTTGTCTTTATAGTGGTTATTCATAGTACAAGATGCAGACATGATATCCTGCCCAAACTCTATTAGTACAAATCTTACTTCTCATTGAATTAAGAGAAGGTAGCTGCATATCTATCCTATTTTGTATATAACTATTTTGTCCTTCATTTGTGTCCCCTTTTTTGTTTAGTTTTTTCATAGATGGGTATTCCATTGCCATTTAAATATTGTAGGTGCATGAATTCAGCAAAATAATCCAATATAGTCCAGTAGTCCATAGTGGTAGTGGGTTACCTGTAGGACTGGCAATGTCAGAAGTTGTTGACTTGAGCCTTTTACAGATCAGCATATTAACATGGCTTTACTTTTCATACCTTGTTTTTATACTTTTCTGCTGGATGGCTAAGACCAAGATAAAGCAAGACCTGTATAATAAAACATATAACTTTTGTATCTGACAAGGTCAGTCAAATCCCCTCCTGATTTACCCTGAGACCCTGTATCACAGTTTGTAAATCTTTTGCCAGTGTCAGCCATGTGGATGAGTCATGGCCATTGCTTTTACCAATTTGCTCTCTGTGAAACCTTGCAAGAAGTGCTTTCTCTCCATGTGACTCTCCTTAGGCACACTTTACATTGCCGATCACTTTCCTTGGTGGCCCCATAATCTCCTTGATCAGTCGGTTTGGGACACAACTGAGTTTCATTATGTTACAGTACAGGTGCTCCAGTGTCTTGAGTCCTCACTGACCTTGAAAGACTAGGGCCAGAATGTTGGCTGTCCTTGCAGCCCTTCTTTTTCTCTAATTTTTGGTCTGCAAATTTAAGTTGTTAACCCTCCAAAAGAGAAGTAATGATATTATTATTACCCTATACCATAGGCAGTTGAACTTAACCTCACCATCTGTGTGAATATCAAACATCTTAGACATAACATGGAACAGGTATTTTCCATCAAGTATTGATATGTTAAACTAACATGTATCTATTGATGGGTCTTTGCTCATACAGCAGTCTACCAAGCCTTCATGGCTGTGAGTCAGCAGGCCTGGGAATCCTAGCACCCATGAACAAGGACAAGCTGCTCCTATTCTGTCTTCCGTTACCTCTCTCTGAGTTAACCTGGAAGCTTCCTTGTTTGCTTTTCATGCACCACCCCTCCCCCAGTCAGTGCCTGTTGCATCACAGTACAGCCCATGTAAACAGTGCCCTTAGCCTAATCACATAAAAGCTCCAACCTCTGTCACCACCTCACTGATCTTCTCTTTTGGCCACCCTCCCATGTCCAGCAATAAAGGATTTCTTTGCTTTCACCAGCTTCCCTTTCACACCAGAGGAAGGAAACTTAACAGCTATTATCTATTATCCTCCTAGAAAAGTGTACCTAAAATACACAAATAAATTTTTCTTAGTATTGGTTTTGTTTCACTAGAAATATATGATCTACTTATAAAATATAAAAATGTTTACAAAGAATGTCATTCTGCATTCTATCTGCCTCTTCCCAAAAGAGAGAAATCTAAATTACGCAAATAAGCAGTACAAATTTCTAAAGGTAACTCTAAATCTGTTAAAATATTAGAGAAGTTTGCCATTGCTTTGACTGAATAAGAAGATGGAGTTGTGGCAAGGCCATTGGATACTGCCTCCTGTCACACAGCCAGCCCGGCGCGTCTGTCAGAGGAGGGTGTGATGTCCCAGCCTTACCACAGCCAAACAGAATTCTTGATTTCTCTCCTGAGCCTACTCTTCACCTAGTACTTCTTGTCTCAGCCAGAGACATCCAGATATTTGAGCCGACTTCCTTCCTGTCTTCTAGCTCCATTTCTGCAAGTACATTTGATCTTCAGCTGGTTAAGCCTTCAGTCTTGTATATATCATGAATTCCTCTGCTTCTCTTTTCTCTAAGCTACCATCATTTACACCTTTTGCTAACGATTTTGGAATAGAATCATACACTTAAATTAGGCCTTAAAATCAGAGACATAATTTTTGAATCTTTTACTATAATATTTATGGCTGGGGAGATAGCTCAGCAGTATGTGTCTGCCTGGCAAGCATAAACCCTGAGTTCAGTCCCAAGTACTGCATGCTGTGTCAGTGCTGGAACCCTGGGCACACTGTAACAGCCCCAATCCTGGGCGTGGCGATGCACACCTGTAATCCCAATGCTGGAGAGGCTGAGACAAGAGGGTTACTGTAAGTCTGAACTGCACAGTAAGACCCCATATCCAAAGAATAAAAAGCAAAATTAAAAAAATATATAAAATATTTAAAATGAAGTGAATTTTAACAATGGGGAAATACAACTTTCCATCAATCATAAGAAAAATAACAAAAAAATAACAAAAAGCAAGACCAAAGTAAAAGAGACAAAATGCATTTTGTAAAGGGACAAAGGAGGCCATGGCCTACTATGCTTAGACAATACTCATGTCCAAGCATTATAGAAATCTGCCCAATTTTTTGCTTGTTGCGTTTTGAGACAAAGTCTTCCCATACACCCAGGTTAACACTGAGCTTGCTGTGCACCAATTTCCCTAGCTTATTTTCAAAGCAAGCCCATGTTAAGTTTGAATGTAGGGTTTTTTTTTTTTTTTTTTTTTTTTTTTTTGAGATTTGAATCCTTTTGTATTTATTGAGACTTTTTAAACAATCCAGAATATAGTCTATCTTGGTTAATGTTCTGTGTAGCCTTGAAAGGATATATATTGCTCTTGGATTTGAATAATATTCAAAAGTCACTTGGTCAAGTTGGTGACATTGCTGTTCACATCTTTTTTTTTAGATCTCAAGGAATTTTTTTTCCATTTATTTTTATTTTATTAAAATACAAATGTCAATCAGACAGTTTCAAAACAACTTAACCATAGAGAGTCGATGAATTAATACATAGCAAACTGTTTTCATAACGTTTTGGTATTGTACAAGGTGCATACATGATATTATATTTACAGGTTTTTTTGAATGTAGGTTTCAAGGGTGACATAATTTTATCTGCAAAAGTATAAATAAGAAAAAAATGAAAACCTGATTTTCTTGTAGAAAATAAAAGTTAAGATCAAGCACATGCTATTACTTTCTTTTTTTTTTTTTTTTTTTTTTTTGGTTAGCACAATCACAATGGTAAATAAACTAATTTTAAATTCTTGAAATATATGACCCCAACAGCCTAAAGCAAAACCTCCACTTTCTGGTTTCTGAAGCCCAGAGGGAAAGTTCAACCAACGAAAATCTTGGTAGGTCTTTCGGGCAGCTTCAAACCTCCTTTGCCTCAGCCATGTCCAAGTTGTGTTTTAGGTATAGAAATCTCAGCAGTAAACAGATCTGGCCCTTGCAAGCTGCCTGCCATGCAGAGCAGAATGGCGTGGCAGGGAACAGAATACACTGCCTGCCTTCTTTCTTGTGGGACACAGGCAAGAGCTAGACAGGACTCTGGACGTTGCCTCTGTTACTCTCCCATACCCTTAGGCCTAGTGCAATGAAAAGCTGTGGTTCCGCAGTTCTTAAATCAAGCCACCAATTGAAATGTGCAGTGAGGGCCCGAGGAGATGGCTCAGTGGAACAAGTGTTTCCCTGGCAAGTGCAAGGGCCTGAGTTCAATCCCCAGTTCAGCCAAAAAAAAAGAAAGAGAGGGAGGGAGAGCAAGAGAGAGGGAAAGGAAGGAAGGAAGGAAGGAAGGAAGGAAGGAAGGAAGGAAGGAAGGAGGGAGGGAGGGA